>CAUYSK010011837.1:0-33332 GCA_963575035.1 Avahi laniger | reverse complement strand
CCACATGTATTCACTACTAAATTAGAACTAATACATCAACACTCATGTGTTCATATGGTAGTCAAACTCAATGGAAATCAAGCAGGGAGGAGGGGATGGGTAAAATCACATCTAACGGGTACAATGCACACTATCTGGGTGATGGACATCCTTATAATGTTGACTCAAACTGTACAAAAGCAATTTATGTAACCAAAACATTTGTATCCCCATAATATTCTGAAATTAAAAAAAGAAGAGTTGCAGGAAAAATTGTGAATATCATAAAGGGGGGAAACGACATCCTTCATTAAAGGAAAGAAAAAAATCATGCCCATTATGGTAGTCACTAGGCACATGTGACTATTTGAATTTAAAATTAATTAACATAAAATAAAAAATTCAGTTCTCTAACCTCTGTTGGATACTGCAGAGTAGAACATTCTATTACAGCAGAAAGTTTTACTGGACATCACTGGACTAAAACCCACGAGAAACTTAGACACGCTAATTCATTACTGGGGACACAAAAAAAATCCTTGAATAAAGATCTGCTCTTTCATAACCTACAGATGGCACGAGACATTTATTTTCTGGGCCTCTTAATTTATGTTAGCTGATTTTTAAAAAATCTTACTACCACACTTCAGGCATATGGTTAGTTTTAATTTTCTGTTAATAATAAAGACCACTAAGGCACTCCTATCTTATTTCTGAATCAAATTTAGCAAAACCTAACCAGTCTGCTCACACAAATTAACATCAGAAAACACAGCACATCAGGTTACCAATAGTGACATCTGTTGTGGCCACCAACATAGCATGGGCACTCTGCAATTTAGAAACCTAAACCAGAACACATTTCCTCTTAAAGGAACAATATTGTAAATGTAGGTAGTTCTTATCTCAAAACACCTGTACTTTAGTACTATAGCTTGTGGGTTCTAAGGCCAAGTGAATTCCTTGTCTCTTTCCTGAGAACATATTCCTCTGCCAGAGTCCTAGTCACCACATGGCTGGCAAGAAAGAGGGTATCCTGGTCCCAGATAGAGACTACTTTGGATCAACGGTGCTACATTGGCCAGAGCTGGAGAGGAGCAGGGGCGCCATAGGGAGTGAGGTCTATGGAGAATCTGCAGTGGCTCCCCAACAGGTGCAAGAGAGTTTAGGGCTCTGGCATGAGTGCATGATTATTGCTAGAGAGAACACACGCCCTCTATGGGCGGTACCCAGCTCAGCACCTGATCCATTTCCAGGGCTGCGCAAGCAAGAAAGTAAGCACATTCCCTTCTAAAGTATGTTTATAAATTAGGTTGTCCTAAATTCAAGGACTGGTTATGAGAAATATGAGAAATTCAGGATTTTAACTCATAGCAACTGATGTTAGACTAACCAATCCAACAAGGAGAAAAAAAAAAGAGTGCTTTCTAAAGAGACTAAGTGAGCCAATGCCAAACAGGAATTGTAACTTCAAAGTGACTGCTGTGCTCGGAGGGGCACAGCTATGCCCTCAGTGACCAGACGACAGTGCTTCAAGACCCCCAAGTTTAATGTCATCTCACCATCAAAAGCATTTGTGCGCAGATTCCTTTATAATCACATCTTACAAAGGCAGCGTCAGGCTCCCATTCAGGAGTCATACCTGAATATTACGGCAGATCCCACCAACAAAGTAATTCTAACCTGTGGGATTTGGAAGATTTAGACTCTTGTTAATACAAACTCCTTCCCTGCCATATTTGAAATTCATGTTAAAGGATGAAAATCTCAAAGATAAGTCAAAGTTCCTGACTTGGGGCTCTGATTCTGGCCTGCTACCTGCTGCCCTGGGAAGAGGTTGGCACAGGCTGCATAACTATCAGATGAGGTCAGCCCGATTTTCATATAAAGGGCTCGTCCTGCATCTGCCTTTTCACAGGGCTCGCTTGCCAGCAGAAGATTAGCTGGGAAGGCTGCGGTCACATTACTAAACTTGTTAGCATTTGTCCTGCAGACCGAGAAATTTACCAAGCATATTCAATGGTGTTGTTTTGAAAAGAGTGCTGGCATGTCACTAGAAGGGAATTACTGGCTATCTGGTACCAAAAATTGCTTAAGCCTGCATCTGTGGCTCTAAGACATATTTGCATTTTCATTTTAAGAAAAAGCCTACTTCCTCCTGCATTACCACCATCCCTTCCTCTATTCTTTCTTCTTTTCCTCCCCACCCTCAATCTCATCTCTGGTTGGAGCCCATTAAAACTGTCACAGAGCTTGTTTCCTTCTGCCCATTTGGGTGGCAGTATGTGGGGGGGCAGTTAAAAGTGCTGGCTTTGGAGTCAATCAGTTTCAATCTTGGTAACTTTTTGGTGCTTCTGTTTTTTCTTTTGTAAAATGGGGGTAATGCCAGCCTCACCGGGCTACTAGGGAAGGATTACATAAAATAATGCATGTAAAGTGCCTGGAACGGTATTAAGTACACGGTGCCACTCAAGCGTAAGTGGTTACTGTTTTCTAGCTCTAGGGCAGTGATACTCTGATTGAGGGAGAATAGTGTCTGGTAGGTGTTTTCCAAAAGCTGGTTAACCTCTTAGTGGGCCATGGTGCGTTGTGATAAACATTACAAAAAATGTTTGAATAGACTAGAACAGAAATATCAGAATGTCACTCAAGTGAAGGGAAGTACTATTTCTCGAAAATATTGTTTGTCACAACACTTGTTTTAGGGACCCTGGTCTTGGTCAAAAGTGAAAGCTAGTAGTGTGGAACGCTATCTCACTCTGCAACGAGGCAGACCAGGGTCCTTCACCAAGCACCTCAAGACATTCTCCTTCCTGAAACTCTTAAATGGCTCACATTCAGCCAAAAATCCAATACCCTTCCCTGAGACCATTAGGGTTAATCTTCTCAGCCTCCTTCATATCATCCGCCCTCCACCGCCCCTTGAGCAGACACACTGGCCTCTTTTTGCTTCTCCAACCATCACTTCAGGGCCTTTGAAACACTTCTACTCCCCCTGCCTGAAAGATTTTACCACAGCCCTGAAAGCAGCTGGCTCTAGTGCATCTCAAGTCAAGTGCCACCTCTTTAGAGAGACCTCTGCTAACACGGTGACCCCTTCCCATTCCCACCCCCATGGGGCACCACCCATACTGGACCCACCTGGAGTTGTGCAAGGTGGTTACCCTGCCCAGAGCAGTCTTAATTTTCCCCAATTATAGCCACTCAGAATGTGTTTTAGTCCCTAGGCCTTAGTTATATCATGTATTCAGTAAGAGAAAAACAAATGTCTACCAGTTCTAAATTACTATTTCTGTAATTAATGTCTCCCAGAAATTCTGTTAGTGTATGACCATTCATTTTTCTTCCACCCTCAAATACAGAGCGTTACTTACTCTGCATTGCCAAGAAGGAGATTTTATTCAAGTGAATTGTCTTGCTACTCAAAGCTTACCCCTTTAGAGCATATACTGTATTAAAAAGTTTTACGTATATGAGTGGAAATTTTTCTTAAATTGATTACATCCTCTTCCGCTTTCAATAGGAAGATACTAAATGTTACTTTCACTTTTTATTTTATTAGGGCTTCATACTTTATTAGTAATTTCATTTCTTTAACTACAGTTATAACCGAGCAAGGCCCTTGGAAGCCACATCTGGACCTGCTTTTCACAGTGGCTCTCCGACTGGTCCCTCTCATTTCTGCCCTCAATTGATTTCTTGCAGTTTATCCTGAGCTGAGAAACTCGATGACCGAGCTTGCAGAAACTGTGTATAAGAAAGTGATCTCTGGGTATGGGCTGAGATAGGCTTCTAGGAGTAAAATGCATGGACTTTGAGCTCAGAGGACTTTTGTTTACTTCCTAGTTCTCACTCTATTTGAGTAGTGGAGCCAACAAATCATAAGCCCCAGACACAACACAACAATGGCAGGCTAGAGAACTACCCTGCTTAGCTCAGGCAGGGCTGCTGAAAAGTGCTTTAGAAAATAACACAGCTTCTAGGCAGCTGGTTTGGGTCAATTTGTGAACATTTAGAGAGGGGAATGAAGGAAGCACACTCAAACAACCTTGAGGTTTGTCTGAGGCTTACAGTTCTTAGAAAATATACTTTGTAAAGATTTTTTTTTTTTAGAAGATTTTAACTTTTTAATGTTTAAGATCACTGTTACAATCCCTGACTCTTCCAAACACTTTAGAGAAGTGCCAGCTGGCTTTCACAGGTACTTCAAGACCTTTACTACCTCTGTGAAGCTCTGGACACCCCAGCCCGTCAACCCTGTGTTTAGTACAAACGGGGTAGACACCCAGCCCAGATTTTTACTAGTTTCTAGGAAAGGGGACATGGAGTCTCTCATCTTAGGGCATTGTTTTGATTCTTATAAATCAGCATTCAATTCAAAAAGAAAGGCGTTAACTAAAGCCAAAGGACTACGGAAAGAATGTGGGGGAGAGGACGAGGACAAAGATGACAGTGGGTCTGTATGAACATTTATGTAATTAGGAACATCTGTTCGGGGGTTCTTTTGTAATCTTATTGTGGAAATAAGTTCAACTATCAAATCCTAACCATGACAGACACAAAAACCTAATACGGAAAGTTCTCTAAAGATCATCTGACAGAGGAGAACCTTAGTCATATGACATACCAACCTAGATAACCAAGTTTTCCCGGTGCCTATAAGGAGGTATCAAAAATGAACTCTTTTGGCTAGAAGTCTGAGGTTCATTACATGTTTCCTCATCTTTTAAACAATGTCTGAGAGACGTTAACCATTAAGTGGAGATTAAAGGTCGTCACTTTAACACACTTAATCCATTACGTTATCACTACACAACAGTGATAACTTAGCAGCCACGGAGACACTACCTAAGTGACCCAAACTCATATGCTGTCCTGGTTCAAGCCTGTTTCCTCCTAAAAATTATAATCAAGATTTCAAGGATCATATGATCTGTAAAAACATGCAAAGGCTTTGTGGCATTTATTTTGGTTAGAAACCACTTTTTGCTCTTTTCCCGATTCCTTTACATCGAGATATGCCAATGCCAGAGCCCCAGTGCCTGCCCTCCTGGTACAGCCAGTGGCTTCACTTCATCCGTCCTTCCACACCTCTGGGAAGCCCGCCATCCTTCCTGTACACAGCAATCCCACGTACCTCTCACACTAAATTTCTAGAAACCCAGTATCTGTGGCTTTATAATTACATGGCTTTTTCAGTTGCCAGTAAAGTATGTTATCTCAAAGAAAATGCTAAAACCCAAAAGGTGACAGAGGAAGAAAATGGATTCTACTGTTTCTCATACGCACTAATTTTCGTAAGTTCTGGGAAGTCTAAAGCATTCTGAAACAGCTAAAAATTAAAAGATACAGTAACAAAAATATATATCTATTTAAGCATGCAATTCAAAACCAAATGGTACGGTTACTTGATTAGTCTTACAGATGAGAAAATTGTGGTCCAAATAATTTAAGTTCCATATCTAAGATCACGCAACCTGGGAAGAGCACGGGCTTAGACTCTCAACTTCACGCTGAAGCTCATTCATAAAATATATGTAAACTTTCAAAATAATTGTGTTTTTATAATACTAAAACCCAGTCACGGGACGATAACATGGACACTAAATGACGAACATTATAGCTTAAGACCTAAGAAAATTCTGACTTTAAAACTTGGCTACATTTTAGGTGCTGGCAGGTATCTTAGAAACCACAAGGGTAGCCAGACTTTGGACAAAGTTTACAAAGGAGAACAGAGCTGAAAGACTTAACAGAAAAAGTGGGAAAGACTTTCACTTCTAATCAAGATGGAGTAAAAGAGCCCAAATTTATCCTCCCCACCTGAAACCAAAAAAAAAAAAAAAAAAAAAGAGAACAAAAAAAGAGGAAGAGAGAAAAATTAGATAAAAGAACAGTTTTCAAGACAATGGACATCAGATAACAAAGGGAAGAGATCCCTGAGATACGGGAGCAAAGATTAAGTGTGCCCTACAGTTTTCCCAACTTCATGCCTGGAGAAAGGCTCTAGGTCATGGGCAGAAAGGCAGGAAAGTGAAGCAGAGCCCAGTGGAGTCCTTGTGACGAGACGGAGCTGCAGGTCTAGGGAAACCAGGTCGACTAGAGATCACAGGACAGAGGACCAGAAAAAGAGCTGCACAGAGAACCCCAGAGATCTACAGAGGGTCTCCTCTCAAAGATTAAGTAGTAAATCAACACATACATGTGAGGCATGGAACAGGGTATGTTCCCACCAGCCAGATGGAATAACTTGTAATTCAGGGCCATAGGGTAGAGCACTCATGAAGATATTCCCCAGTAGAGAGAAATAATTAGCCCTAAACTGAAGGACTCTCGATCTGTTTAAAAAACTGGGAGAGCAACCCCTAAAGGATCTCCCTATCTCCAAATAACCATACTCCAGAACGAAGCTCAAAATACTTACAGGAATATACAAATATCAAACACCCAACAAGGTAAAGTTCACAATGTCTAACATCTAATCAAAGATTACCAGACATTCAAATAAGCAGAGAAATATATTCAAAATTAAGAGAAAGACCAATCAAATCTGACCTGAAATGACAAAGATAGAATTGGCAGCCAAGGACATTAAATAGTTATTAGAACTATAACCCTATGTTCAAAAAGTGAGCTTAGTAAGGTTGCAAAATGAATATACAGAAACCAATTTTATTTCAATATACTAGCAATAAAATCAAACTACAATTTAAAAAATAATAATGCCATTTATAATAGAATCAAAACTTAGGAAACACTCAGGGATAATCTGACAAAAAAGATGTGAAAGACCTGTACACTGAAAACTACAAAATGTTACTGAGAAAAATTAAAGACAACATAAATGGAAATATGTACTTGTTGATATACCTGAAGACTCATTATTAAGATGTCACTTTTCCCCAAATGGATCTAGACATTCAATGCAATCCCAATCAAAATCCCAGAATTTTTTTAGTAGAAATTGACAACCTGCTTTTAAAATTCACATGGAAATTCAAAGTATCCAGAAGAGTCAAACAAGTTGAAAAAGAATAAAGTTGGAAAGCTACCACTACCTGATCTCATAACTTACTATAAAACTGTAGCAATCAAGAGTGACTGACATAAAGACAAAAAAATCAACACAATAGTAAAAAGAGTCCAGAAATAAGAACACACATAAATAGACAACTGGTATCAGAAAGAGAGGCAAAGGCAGTGCTCTGTTGGCAGTGGAGAAAGGATATAGCCTTTTCAACAAATGCTTCTACACAAATACAAAAAACAAACAAAAAAAAACCAAAAAACTTTAATACATACCTTGTATCACACACAAAAATATATGCAATTCAAAATAGATCATAGACCTAAATGTAAAACCCAGAATTATAAACTTGTATAAGAAAACACAGAAGAAAACCTTTGTGACCTTGCATTAGGCAAAGATTTCTTAGATACCACACCAAAAGCATGATCCATAAAAGAACAAATGGACAAACTGGACTTCATGAAAATTAAGAACTACTGTTCTTCAGAATACACAGTTAACTTTGGGAGGACAAGGCAGGAGGAACACTTGAGGTCAGGAGTTTGAGACCTGAGCAAGAATGAGATCCTGTCTCTACAAAAAATAGAAAAATTAGCCAATTGTGGCAGTGTGCACCTGTAGTCCTAGCTACTCGGGAGGTTGAGGCGGGAGAATTGCTGGAGCTCAGGAATTTGAGGTTGCATTGAGCTATGATGACGCCACTTCACTCTAGCCCGGGCAACAAAGCAAGACTCTGTCTTCCAAAAACAAACAAACAAAAAAAAAGACCCTGTTAAGAGAATGAAAACAAACTGGAAAGAAATACTTACTTACAAAGCATGTATCTGACAAGACTTACATCTAGAATACACAGAACTCTCAAAACTCAATAGTTTGAAAACAAAAATTCAAGTAGATGATGTTTAACATACTTCACAAAAATATATACAGATGACAAATAAGCACGTTAAAAGATACTTGCCATCACTAGTCTTTAGGGAAATGCAAATTAAAAATACAATAAAATACCACCCATGCACCTATTACTAGAATGGCTAAAATTAAAGAGACTACCCATACTAAGTGTTAGCCCGGATGCCAATGAAATGGAACTGGTGTACCCTGCTTGTGAGAATGCAAAATGGTATGACCACTTTGGAAAAGTTTGGTAGTTTCCCTAAAAAAGTTAAAACACATCACTCCTAGTTAATAATCAAGATAAAGAAAAGCATAAGTCCATAAAAAGACTTGTATATTAATTTTCATTTTGAAGTTTTATTTGTAATGGTGAAAAACTATATATAACACAAATGGTAAATGAATAAACTGTGGAATATCCACAGAATGAAATATTACTCAGCAATTAAAGTGAATAAATTACTGACATATGCAACAACATGGTTGAATCTCCAAATATTTATGCAAAGCTTAAAAAGCCAGACCAAAAAAGTATATGCTGTATGACTTCCTAGATATAACAACCTAAAAAATGCAAACTAAGCTACAGTGACAGAAAGCAGATCAGCTGCCTGGGGGTATGAAGAGGAAGTAATTACAAGGGGGCACAAGCACACTTTTGGAAATGATGGATATGTTTATCATCCCGACTGTGGTGGTGGTTTACACATATATCAAAACATCAAATTGTACATTTTAAATATGTGCAGTTAATTTTGTATCAATTATACCTCAATACAGTTGTTAAAATGTTAAAAAAAAAAAACTCATATCATGAATATAGAAACAAAGAATACTTAGTAAGCTCATTAGGCTATGGGTCCATCCAGTATTACCAGCAACATTAGTAATGCCCCGTATGTATAGTTTTCTAACTTGAACAATATATTCAGATGCCTTCACTATGTAAAAATGTTCAGAAACACAAATTCTGATGTTTGAGGCTCAATTAATATTGTGACATCTTTTCTCAAGATGCAGGGTCTCACTGAACTTTACTTAGGTTTATGCTTCAAAATGGGGCGATATACAGAGCACTAACGAATGAATGTATCTGCTAATACCACCGTAAGACAGTAAGGTCTTCACATGGAAGAATTCAACAGTGATACTGCGGGGTCACAGTAACTTTTAAGTCCTGAAAGATTTTTCTACAGGCGCTAGGTATACAAGAGTAATAAACCCTTTCCTTCCATTTTACTTTCTTCATGCTTTTAAAGTACAGCAAAACCTCTACTTATCCAGAACTACACAAAGACGTCTATAAACTGGCTATACCTATTCACTGAAATTACAATACTAAAGTGCACGTGACCAATGTTACACATGTTTTATATTTATATATGTTTATATTTTTGAGTGTGGTGGCAGATACCTGGTTATATATATATATACTTGTTAAAAGTCAATGAACTGTACACTTGGATGTACAAAATGGGTGCATATGGCTGTATGTAATTATAATTCAATGAAATTAGTTTGAAAAGAAAATCTACACAAAACTATATAACAGAAAAAAAACAAAAACAAAAATGAGATGAACACTAAAAGCAGTAGTCAAGCTCACATTTAAACCAAACTTAAAATTCTTAGCTTTAATTCCTGATATACACGTAAGGTCAGATATTTATCTGGTTTCCTAACCTTCAAAAAGGAATTTCTTGGTAAAAAAAAGTAATTTTGAAAGAAAAAACCAAAACCCCACCAGAAGGCTCCAACCATGTTGCTCTTTTGTCCCTTGATTTCACCACTGTACTTTAGATGCAGGTCAATAAATGCTGTTGAATCAATGTCCAGTAAGAGCTAAAATAAATAGAAAGATATAACAACTTTGCATTTTGTGTCATAGGATACCTAATGACCTACAGAAGAAATCTGAATCTTTGTAATGTCTGTTAAAAAATAATTTGTGCTCAATATGTTATCCTAAGAAGTCAATGTCAATGCATTTTTGAAATCCAATTTAGATTTTGAAATGCAATTTAGAAATATCATCAAAAATTACTAAGCTAATGGAATGCAATTGTATCTGAATGAGCAAGTTTCAGTTAAATGGGAAAAAACCCCTATATATATGGAGTGTGTCTCATTCCCAATGACCACAGCTATTTAAATGAGATATATTGGATATTTTAAAGTTTCTAAGTAAACCATTTAAGCTATCATTTGAGTCTTTATTTAACTTGCAAAACATTTCACTAATATTATCTCATTTAATCTCAATAACTCTATAAGAAAGATATTACTGTCCCTATTTTATAAATGACATAACTGAAGTTAAGAAAGATTTATTTGCTCAAGGCTACACAAAACCTTCACTTAGACTCAAATGACTGCTTTTGTCCACTCTAGATTTATATCTCAGGACATTTTTTATGAGGCCATAAGCTTATTCATTAATAAGTTATGCATTTTCTAAATAATCACTTCAGCATTCTGAACCTAGCATAGGCAAACTAGAAGTTCAAATTCAATGTATTATTAATATATACCAGCCCTTAATAACTTCCTTCTTGCTTTTATACATAAGAACACACTTACGACGACACACTGTACTTTCCTCTCAAAGTTCACAGGAATCTTTCTGATAACTAGAGGACAATTTACCTTCTTGCCTTTGAGAGCCACTGCACTGGGTTAAAAAAACTAGAAAAATTACACAATTGCTTTTATTGTGTTTATTTTTACTTTTTTTAGAGACAGAGTCTCATTCTGTCACCCAGGCTGGAGTTCAGCGGCATGATCTTAGCTCATGTAACCTCGAACTCCTGGGCTCAAGAGATCCTCCTGCCTCAGTCTGCTGAGTACCTAAGACTATAGGCATGCGCCACCACACCCAGCTAATTTCTTAATTATTTTATAGAGACAGATCTTGCTATGTTGCCCAGGCTGGTCTCAAACTCTTGGCCTCAAGCAATCCTCCCACCATGGCCTCCCAACGTGCTGGGATTATAAGCACAAGCCACCACACCTGGGCCATGATTGCTTTCAAATGTATTCTGACATCTCTACAATCAGTATAGTTAGAACTCTGTAAAAGGAATTGTGATGACATCTCATGCATTGTAAATAATCCAAAAACTGGTATAGTGTTTAAGAAATGGATCTGGAGTCAGATAGATTTCAATTCCGAAATAGCTGAAAAGGCCTGGCAAGGAGCTAACATGAATGATGAGCAAAAATCGAAAGTCACATATTTATTATCACATTTACATCATAGATTTCCTAGATCTGTCTTTTAATGTGCACATCCCAAATTATAACAAAACTTGAATCTGAAAAGTTATGTGTGAGCTGTGCAGAGAAGTGCTTACTTTTTTTGCATTCTTAGCAAGCAACAGAGCACCCAGGAATATCCAACTTCACCTTTCTGTGGCACCTTGGGCAAAATTTTCCTGGCACCTACGAGTTAGAACTTCTATTTCCCCCAGAAACAGAATAAATGGTGGCCAGGGTTAAGAGTCATATTAAAAGGGAAACAAGCACTCATCTGGGAGGTTGTCACTGGAAAATGAGTTCCAAAAAGCAGCATACAATTTATAATACAATTCTTTTCACCTCAGTGATTGGTAGCAGCCTTCTCTTTACTCAGTAATCAAAAGATTACATCCATGTGAATTTCAAAGAGTAACAAATTCTGGTTTGAAATACATACATTATTAAAAATCTTACCCAAACTGTACTTATTCAAACTGTAAAAGCTGGAAGGGATCAGAGAAAGAGTCCAAGCCTCTCATTTTCCAAATGAGGAAACTAAGGCTCAAGACCACACAAGCAGTTTGGCAGGCCTAGGAGTAGAACACAAACTGAACCCCAAATATAGGGTTCTTTCTGGCGTGAAGAGATAAATGCTGTCCAAGTAAGACACTGTCCTAGTAAGTAGGGCTGAGCATTTCTAAAGTGGCAGGCTCTCACTCCAACCATACCTATGACCAGTGTTAAGGTTCATTTTTCCCCCTTTTTAATCCAAATCCATGACCCTGTAAGAACACCGCCAAACCACGAAAAGCTGCATATTGATATCATGCCAATACAGTCCAACATATCACATCCAAAACACAACCTCCTGTCTAGCAGGGCCACCCTTCATCTCCAGGGGCCACGTCACCTACCACACCCTACTCTACTTTTATCTGCCCAGCCACCATCCTGTTTCTGAGTTATTTCCCAAGGCTTCTGCATAAAAACAAGCTTGCTTGTCCAATCCTCTAGGCTTCTCACCAGTCTTTAGACTTCTGTTCAGTACATGCAATAATAAATTCTTAGTACGTGCAAAGATTAGTGGTAATCTATTCTTTTTCGCAAGGCTCACCGCATGAAGGAAGCCTTCTGTGAGACTGTGGCCTTCAAACTCCCTTAACTGTGAACCACAGTAAGAAATACTTTACGTGCAACCTGATACACCCCTGATGTTCACACATACCCTCAAATAAGTCAAAAGTTTTACATATTCTTACTATGTATGATAAATTGATATTTTCATATACTCCATTTCATTTTTTTTATTTATTTATTTTTTTTGAGACAGTCTCATTCTGTTAACCAGGCTAGAGTGCCATGACCTCAGTCTAGAGCTCACAGCAACCTCAAATTCCTGGGCTCAAGCAATCCTCCTGCGTCAGCCTTCTGAGTAGCTGGGACTACAGGCATGTGCCACCATGCACAGCTAATTTTTTCTATATATATTTTTAGCTGTCCAATTAATTTCTTTCTATTTTTGGTAGAGACGGGGTCTCGTTCTTGCTCAGGCTGGTCTCGAACTCCTGAGCTCAAACAATCCACCCGCCTCGGCCTCCCAGAGTGCTCCATTTCATTTTTTTAGAAAGTCCCAGTTGACAAAGAGATATTAGCACTCCAAGGTTCATTGTGGCACTAACAATAGCCAAGATGTGGAGACAATCTAAATGTTCATCAATGAAAGAATGAAGAAAATGCGGTGCATGTAAGCAATGGAATATTATTCAGCCTCAAAAAAAGGAAATCCTATACACTGACAATTTGGATGAACCTTGAGGACATTATGTTAAGTGAAATAAACCAGTCACAAAAGGACAAATACTGCTTGATTCCACCTATATGAAATATCTAAAATAGTCAAACTCATAGAATCAGAGAGTACAATGGTGGTTGCCAGGGGCTGGGGGTGGGGGTGGGGGAATGAAGAATTGCTAATCCATGAGTACAAAGTTGCGATTACATAAGGTGAACAAGTCCTAGAGATCTGTACAATGTTGTCCCTGTAGTTAACAATATCGTATTGTACACTTAAAAAGTCCTGGTTGGAATTTTCAAGATTTATTTCTCAACCCACTAATGGATCATGACCTGCAGTTTGAAAACTAGTGCTCTCTCGTGAAAGGGTGATTAGATTACTTTGACATAATGCTACAGGAATAATTACAGGCATCATCAAATACTCAGGCATGAGATTTCCCCAGAGAACATCACACCTTCTCTCTGTCCATAAGAAATGTAAAGATATCAGAATGGAGAATTAGTATCTGCATCCTACAGGTCAAGGGTGAGAGAGAACTGAGGGGAGACCAAGGGTTCACTTAAGTGCCATTTCAGAGGAAAAAGCAGGGTGGGGATTCTTTATTTCTAACCACCTGGGCAGTCCTCACAATCTTAATTCTTCCCTTTATGTCAGGCTGCCTAATTTCAACTGGACTGTTGACACTTGAAGGCAGGAATGTTATTCTTCTCAAAAATTCTACACTCTACCTAGAGACATCATTAAAGCACAATTTAAAGTAATAAATGAGATTTTTTTTTCATCTAAGACAACTTTCCTACCTCATGGTTTCTGTTAAGCAGTAAGTTCCCCATTCCAAGGACACTGATATGTTGGGGGGAAAAAAAGCAAAGGAAGATGTGGTAAAGAAAAAAATCTAGGAGGATATAAAGGATACATCATAAAATCATTAGCAAAATGCTCGTAAAAGAGAAAGCATCTCAAGTCAAGTTTTAAAATTCAATTTATATCTTTGTATTTCATTTATGACACAGAATATTTGGAACAAGAAATCGAAGATGCAGTCTCAACAGACACTAAGGGAAGTTTTCACCCAACATCTCTGACACATTTTAACATAAGAGCAGTGTTATCCAATTGACTTACTGTTAGAGTCTTAATACAACTCAAATCTAATTCTCCACAGATCTGTCCAGTATAATCTTTTCAAGAAGCGTTATCACCTGGATGAAATGCTGGGCCCAAGGGTCTCCCCTTATAGATGCATAATACAAGTTTGAATTACTGCCACTTTTTCCCATTCCCTTGATCTTTAGGAGTGGGGAGAGGAGGCAACCCCATTACAAACCTTCCCTCCATGGAAGCCTGTCCAAGTGGAGACATGTACTTCAAGGCCCTGCTCTTCAGCTCTTCTCACTTTGGTTTATGCAACTACAAGTTACTTAAAACAGGAGTTCTAAATGGTCTTCTTGCCAATAGGAGAAACATTTTTTAAAAGGATAAGACTAAGGATTCCTGGAGGGTCCTGCATGAATACAGCAAAAGGGCCAAAGATGGATAGGCCTGAGGGGCCTACGTGAATTGCTGTGCTACAATTGTGCTGCAAGTCTGCTGTTGAGGTAGCTCTATCTGGGACAATGACTACCAAAGACACTGTCTTTTTTTTTTTAGGTAGACCTAGATGAATGTCAAAACAGGCACAAAATTTTACCTTTGAATTGCTCAAGAATGACTAGTTATCTTACAGTAGGAACCTTTTTTTCTTTTTTTGAGACAGACTCACATTCCGTCGCCCTGAGTAGAGTGCTGTGCCATCAGCCTAGCTCACAGCAACCTCAAGCTCCTGGGCTCAATTGATCCTCCAAGTAGCTGGGACTACGGGGCACACCAGGATGCCCGGATAATTTCTCTATTTTTAGTAGAGACGGGTCTTGCTCTTGCTCAGGCTGGTCTTAAACTCCTGAGCTCAAGCAATTCTCCCACCTTGGCCTCCTAGAGTGCTAGGATTGCAGCCATCAGCCACCGTGCCAGGCCCAGTAGGAACCTTAAAAGGCAGTTCCATCACTCATTCGTCATGCCACAAGTATGATGCCCACTATACCAGGCACAAGGCTAGACCCTAGGGAAACGGAAATGAACAAGAAGCATAACGTCCTTGCCCTTCTTGGGCTTACATATTCCTGTAAGTGACACACAATACACAAATGAACGTATAAAATGTCAGATGCTGTAAAGGAACAATGAATTTTTGACTAAAACTGAAAAATTATCACCAAACATGCTGTGTCCTTTTTCTGTTCAAAGAAGTGTGACAAACCACGTCGACAGAAATGTGAATTACTAGTCATTATACTTTCCTAATTTAAAGCAGCACATTTCCTTCAGTTGTAGGAGGCAAAATTATTTTCCAATCTGGAAATAAGAACACGTAACTTTTTGCAAGGAGATGTTCTGCACTGGTGTAGCAGCACCTCGCGGCTTAGGCCAAGAGTGATAACAACACTGACCAGAACATAAACTATTTACACAGGTGGCAAGTCATCTAAGGCAACAGCTAACAACATGAAAAACAGATGGGCCTCTCAAGAAGTAAGTTAATTAGGGCATTTACACGTGATTTTCAAAAGCAAGAAGAGAGCAGAACAGACTTAACAGTTTTAACATTACTGCTTTCCAGATCATTCCAATAAACAATGGGTCGACATACTGATAACCCACAGACATTTCATCTCCAGGCAGAACACAGGTGGAAACACTGATTTGTAAAGTTTAGATGTGGGACCTAGGCAATGGAAAGGCACAAACAAATCCTAAGTTTGAAGCTCTAAGCATTCCTGTTTAGAACTAAACAGGATCAGGAAGGCTCCCCCTCACATAGAAAAACTGAGCCATAATTTGTTTCAATTTATAGCTATAGAGTGGAAGGGTGACGGAGGAGAAGCCGGAGAGATTTAAGTCACCTGCGTGAGAGAGTGGAGAAGCGGACATCCTGAAGTCCTGATTTCTAACAGCAACAGGCCCACCAAGACAACTTAGTCTCTTTCACATTAATCGCAAGAGCGAATTCTGAGACCGGAAGGGTACCGGTAGTTACCGATCTGCAACTAGATTAAAAATTCGCAGCACCTAATGTCACTTTTTCCTGCTCACGCCCTCTCAGCGCCCAATCCGCGTTTAGTGAGTGAAGGAGAAAACTCAAAAGAATGAATGAACGAGAGAGAAAAGTGTGGCTAAGAGGCTCAGAGCAGGGCCCCCAAAGTCTGGATGGCCCTCGACGCTGACCCGGGCTAGTAGGGAACCCCGCGGCGCAGTGCAGGGCGCGGACCGCGATGTGGCCCGGGGCGCAGGTCCAGACAAAGGCAGCGCGGGTGGCCTGACAGGGGCGGCCGGCGGAGGCGGGGGCCGCGGGCGCTCACCTCATCGCCCCACTTGAGAACGTCCTTGTGCCGGTCCTTGACGGCGTGGTAGATGTGCAGGAACTGGAGGATCCCGTGCCGCCGCACGTGGTCGGCGTGGCGCTTGGTCTCCTCCCAGCTCAGCGGCGACCCCTGGGACAGCAGCCCCATGGCCGCCGCCTCCTTCTCCTCCTCTTCGGGACTGACGGCGGCTGTTCGCTCCGGGCGCGAGCCGGACACTCAAGCACCCGCAGAAAGCGGCGGCTGCTCCACCCCGGAGGGGCGCCCACGGGCCGCAGCCGGCGGAGGGAGGGTTCCGTCCGCTCTGGCTCCGCGGTGCTGAGGGTCCCTGGCGCCCAGGTGACAGACCCGGGGTCCGGTGCACCGCGCGGACACAGAGGCAGAAGACGGGAGCGCAGGCTGGGCGGCTCTCGGCCCGGTGGCCTAGCCCCTCGCCCGCTCCGGCTCCCGCCCTGCTCCTGCGCCGAGGCGGTGGCAACGGACCCCACGGCCGCGGCCCGGCGGCAGCTCCCGCTTCTCTTTGCCGGTGTCGTTCACTGCCTTCTTCCTACTTGTGACCAAAACCTGCGCCACCACGGAGCATACCCAGCCCCGGCCTCCGCTCCCTCGCCGCTCCGGGGCACGATCCGTCGCTCCGGATTTTATAGACTACGGGCGGGGGCGGGGAAAGGAGGCGGTGTGCAATGGGAGGCGTGGCCGAGAGCCGCCGGATCCCGAGCGCGCGGAGGGAGGTGTGCGCAGGCGTGGTCGGGGCGGAGCCAAGGGGGGGCGCTCGGGGAAGCCGGGTGAAGTCGGCCCCGCGTTAAGCAAAGGCGACTTTTAGAAATCCGTTTTTTCTAATCGAGACAGATACTCCGGGTTAAGGAAGAAAGTTGACTATTTGAGTTAATGAAGATTCCACCATATTTTTTAGGTGTAATAGGCCTCACACTTATAAAATCAGACTGAAAGCGGCAGAATGGGTTGAGAAAAATACTAACTTGAGAGTCAGATGAAACACACGTTCAACTCAAGGTTCCACCACTTACTGTGGGACTTTGGGCAAGTTCTTTATATATCTGCATTAATCCTATCTTTTATGGATGTTGTAAGGATGTGTATAGTGTTGATGGTCATTAAATTGACTGGTTATTAAGAGGAATCAATTTGTCCATGTGTGTTTTGTTATTCTCTAAATATTTGATGACGGATGTTCTCAGGATGGCACAGACACTATTCATTGCAACAAAAGGGACTTTGTCAACATTTCCTCCTCCATCCGAACCGAAGATTCATCCATTAAGTGATCAAAATGATGTTCACTCGAGCTAGCCATGGGGGTAGAAGATACTAGGAATACCCAGAGATGGCCTTATCTTGGAGACAAAGGGAGGGAAGGAGGTACCTTGGCCCCAAGTAATTGTTTGACAAATGTGTTGACAGAGCGATGACATGACAAGTTGGGAAAAGTGACATCAACTAGATCATACATGTACTGAGAACAGAAAGTGTGTAAATGGCCCCTTCCCTCGCACTACAGAGTTAACATTTGGTAAGCACTTATTAATTGCTGAACGAAACATGATAGTAGGGGTCTCTTCGCCCACATCCTTCATATTGCATGTGCCCATCCCAGGGCTTGGGGACACGGATACCCAAGGTCCGGCTGTGATTTCCACAGTGGGGAGTGTGTATGTATGTGTGTGTGTGTGTGTGTGTGTGTGTGTGTGCGCGCGCGTTGGGGCAGGAGGAGGGGGTTGAAGCTCAAGAGATGATGTTTCAATCCCCAGCACACAGCAGGGATAGAAGCCAAGCCAATTTTATTTCATTCTAATTTTTCCACAGCCTAATCAACAACTTCAGCTACTTCCCTCACCCTGCTTGTGCCCTCTCACCGGGACCTTAGCAGGTCCTGGCTCTCTGCTGTTTTTTCTGCTTGGAATTCTCTACCTGACACATTCCTGTTTATCCTTTGAATCCCAGTTATTCCTCTCTGTATTTTGGTTGCCTTTGTACATTAAAAATAGAATCCTTTTAAAAAATATCTTCACAATAGATAGTCACTTCCTCTGGGATTGAGATGATTTGTACCTTTTGAACTTTTAACTCTAGAAAAGTGCTTGGCATACAGTCGGTGCTTAATAAATGTTAGCTTCTCTGTGGAAAGCAGAAGACGCAGAGAAAGCATTTCACATGCAGGTAAGACATCCAAAGGATCATTTGGTTATGCTCATAATTTCATCTCACAGTTTCATAGACCTGCATTGCTCAACGTGATAGCCATCACCAACACGAGGCTATTGAGCATGTGAAATGTGGCTAACATGATTGAGAAACTGAATTTTTAGTTTTATTTTATCAATTTAAATATAAATTTAAAAACCGATACTCCATTTGGTTATTGGAAAACTTTTAACTAAATTATTAACAAGTTGGGAGAGTGAATCCACTTTTTCAACTGTTAATTTTATAAAATCTAATTACAGATCTAGTATTACCCATGAAAATTTAGTGGGCCAGGAAATGTGCTATGAGTGTAACACACCGGATTCCAAGACTTAGTACAACAAAAGAATGTAAATATCTCATTAAAAATTTTATATTGATTACATGTTGATATCATAATATTTCGGACATTTTGAGTTAAATATGATGTGACATGTTATTTAAATTAACTCATCTGTTGCTTTTTAATTTTTAGAAGTGGTTACTGGAAAATTTAAGATTAGACACATGGCCCATATTCCACTTTATTGAAACAGCGCTGATGTAGACACTGAGTTACACTTTGCAAAACACACTTTGCTCTTACACATGCTGCCTTTTCCTCACAGCGATACTGCGAAGCCCGTATCTTAGAGAGAGGGAGAGGTGCCAGCTTCATTTGAATACAGAAACATGGACATGGGCGGTAGGAGATAAAGTTCTAGTCTAGCCAAAGCCCTACACGATACTAAACGTAGTGAGAGTTAAAACACCATATTTTGAGTTCCTCTGCCCCAGATTCCGGTTCACACTCACATACCGGGTGCCTCTCCCACCTTACCCCCGAATTCTGAACCAGCACCCCCAGCGAGGGTCCCAGGCCTTTGGACAATCCCAAACCAGGTGCAGTCACTGTTGCACCACAAGGCCCTTATGCCAAATTAAACCATGATCGCCTCAGTGTCTTTAGCAGTTCTGTTACAAGGAAAAAACAAAATCCCCGTCACGGATCTACGGAAGTCAAGTTCAATCACTGTCATTCCCCTCTAGCAGACAGTGTTTCGCCTTCGCAGGTCTACTTCTCCACCTCATTCTGTAGACTGCACCCAGGGCCGGTTTCGACCTCTGGAAGTGGGTTTTCAGCAGGCAGCCCCATCAGGGCTTTAACATTACTAAAGGGAAAAGGAGGAGCTTCTCTCTTGCAGAATCAGCTCTTCTCTAGGCAGATTCTTTGCTTCCGCGGAAAAACGCGAGGACTCGCCCGGCCGAAATCCACCCCAGCCCAGTGGCTGTCTGGCACCGCATCCTCGCCTCCCAGCACCGCGGACTAACGCACGATCTGCCTGCAGGGCCGCCCAGAAAACGTGGAGCGGGGCAACTGGGGACGCGGTGCGGTCGCGGGGCCAAGCTGAGCATGCTCGGAAAGCAGCTCGGAAAGCAGCTCTGTCGCGGGAAGAGGCGGCGTGAGCCGCGGGCGCTGCACGCCACGCCGTTGTTATGATCCAGCCCTCGCCACGTGACCGCGCTGACCCCGCCCCCCGGTGCTGGTACCGCCTCCCCGTGACTCAGCACTTTGTGTGGACTCTGTGCAGAGGTCAATCCCCGTGAGGCTGCTCCCAGGCAAAGTCTCAGTCGGTCACTGGTGACCTCCGGGCTGCTGCTGCTGAGATTGTAGCAGACGTTTCAGACACGCCGGGTTTCTGCCCTCCACGCAAGGAGGAAAAAATGTTTCCCCGTGGTCACGCCGTTCTTAGTTTATCCTGAGTCAGCGGCTTTGCGAGATCAAATGAGGAAAGCAGAGGGGTAGCGCATAGAGAACTTTTTAAGGAAGGCACTTGTCATTCGCCCCTGCCTTTACTGCACTCTGGCCTGAGTTTCCCTTGCCCTCGATAGTCTCTCCGGTGGGTCTCATTAGGTTACTCTGTGTGGCGCACTTGCCAGGCACTTTGAACTGGAATGCACAGAACAGATCTGGTTGTTGCAACGTTTTATAGAGATCCAGCTGAGATCCAGTAATGCTAAGTAACTACCTACGCTGAGATCTGAAGTCTAATGTGATTTTAAAGGCTGTGCGCTTTCCACTACACCACACAGCATGTGTGAAGCTGATGGCCACCTTCAGTGGGACTCTGCTGGGACTTGGTACCACCTCTATTACAGCCCCCCTCCTTTGACACTAGCTTTCCTCAAAACCCTCGAATCTGCCTGTGAAGTGCTTAAAATTTTGTCTCTTAAGTTTCCTAATCAGTAGAAACAGTTATTTAACTTAAGTGTACATGGGTGAAGTATAAAAGATATAGAAGGGGTTTTCTCTCTACAATTGAATTGCACTTGGAATTTGATTTGTTTATGTTCGAGAAGGTCCCCAGGCGCTTTATAACAAAAGAGCAGTAACTAGGAGATTGGGGGTTTCACCCCGGCTTGGAGGGTCACCTGCTAGGTCAATCTAAGCAAAGTTGTGTTTATCATCAGGGGACCACTTCATCTTGATCCTGTTCAAATGAGCGTCTAGAGAAGATGAGGTTTCCCTTCCAGCCTAAACATTCTCTGATATCATTACTAAAATTAGTCCAAAAAGTACAAATCGTTTTACAGTGTGTGTATTTCTAACACATGCACTATTGTCATTAAGTTAAAAAAGCAAAGAACCTCTTTTAACTTTTTAAATCTGATTTTTATTCATATGGATTTTTGAAAAATATAAATGTGCTTATTTTCATTCAGAGTTGAAAAAGGTCTGCGAAGTCAAGTGAAGACCTTTTATAAGATGGAGAAGCTTCAGTATGCTAAAGAAGGTGGGTAGAAGTCAACAGGGGGCAAGATTGAAGATGTGGAAGGGAGAAAGTATGCCTTTAGCAGCAACATCTCTCAGGATACGTGACTTGATGGGCCCCAGAACCCATGGGAAGTGGTGGGCTTTTTTCCAGAACAGGTTTATTGTCTTCCTGTAAGATGCTAAGGAAGAAAATAAGGATGCCAAGATGATGTGTTAGAACGGGATGGTGATAGCTGAGTCCAGTAGATTCACTCTTCTCACCGGAGTATGGCTAAAGAAAACACAACTTTTTATTATGAACATTTCCAATCAAACACAAAAGTAGAGAACACAGTATAATGACTTTTCACATATATATTATCCACCTTTGTTATGTTACAGTTATTTACCTTTCAGTTTAAAGCAAATTGGAGTGGATCTCAGGTAGTTAAGGCTGTAAATGAGGGTTGAAGAAAGAAAGAAAGGAATGTAGAAGGTGGTTTGAGCAGTTGATATCCAGGAAGACGGAAAGGAATGAACTAATTAATCCTTTATTAGAAATCAATTTCCTTCATCCTGAAATTGGAGATGGTAGCCGTTACCCAGTTGTTTTCATTCCAAATTAGCTAGCTATTGTTGTTCCAAATTATGGGACTTTGTATTTAAAAACAAACTGAACACAAAAAACCATGCTTGTCAAATGTAGCATAAATTATTTCACAATGGCTGGCATGGACAATTACTATTGTTAAAGTAGGCCGAGTGTCAAAATGTGAGTAAAGTCTTTAAGGCACATGTATTTACCCTTTTAAAGATTCCTAATCTTAGTCTCTACCTTTGTCTTCCTATATCATTCACCTTATTTCACATAAATATATGTTAACTTCATTCTAGATTAGATAATTGACCAAATAATTGACCTTTGGCACACAGTCCTTTCTTTCACGGATGATGAGATGTGAAAAAAATGCTGAACATAATTATATCAATGTAGAAAGGCAGTTATACTGAATTACTGAGCAATTTTGCTTAGGTAAGACCAGTTCCTAAAGCCAAAAAAAGGAATAACATCATCGTACTACCTGAAGGTTTTTTTCTACACATAATACCTTCTGCCACTTATTTTAGCACCTAGGCTTAAATGTCGTAGGTACCTTAGGAAAGAATAATTCCACTCACCTAAAAACAACTTATCCTGCAACACACAAAGAATTATCCAGCTCAAAATTTCAATAGTACCAAGGTCAAGAAACCATGGTCTATATGTGTCAAAATGAACTAAGTATTAACACAAGAGCTTCTCCTTAAATATTACATTTGCCAGAGCTTCTAAGGTCATGAAAATGATTAGTTGAAAAGAACATCTAAAATGGTTAGCATCATTTTATTTGCAGTTATCACAAACACAATATATATATATATATAGCCATCTAGCATACCCCTAGGCTTTCTCATGTGCTGATGGAGCCTGTGATAGGAGAGGTTAGGGCCCTCCTTCTTTGTCCTATTTCTCTTTTCCTCATGGCCAATTACTCACCCCGCCCCGGTCTATCCTCCAAAGTGTCTTATGCCTGTGCATGAGAAACTAGTTACATATTTGAACAAATAGTACTGTTAAACTGCAGTTGTTAGTACCACTGTCTACATTTCTTAAAAATTCAGTTTTAACAAATGAAAACTCAGTAGATTTCTTAGAAGCTCTGTTACTACTAAACAGGAAATGATATAACACAGCGGTTCCCAACCTTTTTGGCACCAAGAACCGGTTTCATGGAAGACAGTTTTCCAGGGGTTGAGAGGGGAAGATGGAGCTCAAAAGGTTCCTAACAGGCTACAGACCGGTACTTGGGTACTTGGCCGCGGCCCAGGGGTTGGGGACTGCAGAGATAGCATACTGGAAAAAGTGTTAAGACTTAATTAGAATCCCAACTCTGCTCCCTTCTAGCTCTCTAATCTTGGGCAAACTACTCTGATTCAGCTTCATCATCTGTATAATGAGGGGTGGAAGAAATAATATGTTGCTGAGTGGTTGTAAAGATCGAAAGTAACATGTAGAACATCTGGCACATATTAGGAGCTCATTAAATGGTATTTTTTTACATCAATCAAAGGAAGGTAGGAATTTTAGGAGATATGACATTGTTAGGCTGCAACAAGTAGCAGTGAGCTTGGAAAACATCTTCCTCTCCAAGTAGAAACCTGGACTAAATAATAAATAGCTTGCTAGTCAGCAGCAACCTCCCTAGGCTTGTGGACTTCTGCTTCAAGGCAGGCAGGCCACAGCTGTCATGGCACGGTGGCCAGTGAGTTCTTCACCAAAGGAGAGTTGCCATGAAGTCTTCCTTGGTGTGGGCACAGTCAAACCATCACCCTGCAGAGGAATGTTCAGCCAGGGGGACAGGCACCAGGTAAGCACGTTGCTTTGTTTTTGATCTGGAGAAGGAAGGGGAACTAAGAAATCATTCAACATATGTTAGGATCAGGAAGGTTTACATTTATTCCTATTCAGAAACCAAGTAAAGCAGACTTTCCCAAAGAGTATGCCCCATAATATTAATGTGCCTTGAATAGTTACAGGGTACCAAAATGCCAATTCCCCTCAGCTTTTGTGATAGCAAAGCAGGACCTGATGTGGGTGATCAGCACTCCCTGGTCTGGTCACATCTCACTGTGGGCAGCAAGATCCTTTGCAATGAAAATATATTCTCATTTTCAAGGTGTACAATGTTGCGAAAAATGTTGGGAAAGGCTACTATGAAGTATTACCTTATCTTACAGAGGAGGAAGCTGAAGTTCTATGAGGAAGCACACTCAAAGGCCATACTTGTAAACAGCAGAACTAGGATTTGATTCCAGGTTTGTTTGCCTTTAAAGTCCAAGTTCATTATGCTTTCCTCTGATTGCTAAAAACAAAACGAAACCATACAAATAGTAACACTTGAAATTGGCCGGGCGCGGTGGCTCATGCCTGTAATCCTAGCACTCTGGGAGGCCGAGGCGGGCGGATTGTTTGAGCTCAGGAGTTTGGGATCAGCCTGAGGAAGAGCGAGACCCTGCCTCTACTAAAAGTTAGAAAGAAATTAATCTGCCAACTAAAAATATATGGGAAAAATTAGCCGGGCATGGTGGCGCATGTCTGTAGCCTCAGCTACTCGGGTGGCTGAGGCAGGAGGATCGCTTGAGCCCAGGAGTCTGAGGTTGCTGTGAGCTAGGCTGACGCCACAGCACTCTAGCCCGGACAAAAAGAGTGAGACTCTGTCTCAAAAAAGAAAAAAAAAAAAAATCTGAACAGACCTATAGGGCTTACGAAGTGCTCTGACAGAAGAAAGGAAGAAATAAGAGGTGAGAGAATGAACATTTCTCATATTCCTACAGTGTACCTGGTGCTTTATGTTGAGTCTTATTTAATCTTTTTAACAGTTTTAATTTCTTATGCATAAACTTAGATAGCTCTGGTACATTTTTTATTAATTTAATTTACTCTTTCGTAATTTTCTCTCTATACCCCCCCTACTTCTAAGAACTGACTCAGTTCTTAGAGAAACATTGATAGAAACTGTGCTTAATCCCAGGTCTGTTCACTGCAAATTCTGGACCCTCCTTGCCCCAGGAGCAATGATTTAATTCAGTCAATAGAGATTTTCAAAATAAGAATCATCTTTAATGGGTCAAGAGTGTACAAAAGAAACTGTTAAATGTGATGACATTTTTAGTTTTTTTATACATTTATATTTCTCTACATATACCCTTTGATCTCCTTGTCCAGAATTTTTGGGTTTCTTAATAATATCTATGTCACTTGCTGATGGAGGAAGATATAGGGAGACCAAAAGGCAGATCAGAAGTTGAATCCTCAATCACTTAAAGTATAGGCTTGAGAGATGAAAGTAACTTGGGACGTAGTATAGCTAGAAGACCCCCAAGTGATGATTTCTCTTTAAAGGAAATTCCCCTCTAAGTATGATCCTCAAAGTAAATCCATGGAAGTAAAACAGACCACTCCTTTCTACCATGATACTCATAGTATCATTCACTAAAATTCATGGTATTCAAAATGAAAATTCTCTGTCCACAGATGTCTCTTAACCACACAGCAAAGCCATTTTTTCTGTAAAGAAAAACTAAATGTAACTTTTGTGAGATGTCATGAACCATTTCCACATACAGGGAACTAATCACCGCTTACGCTGTCCTCAGTAAGGTCAGGAGCATATTCCTATAGTTGCAGGCATGTGTGATGGGGAAATTTGGTAGTTTTTCTGAGTCATAATTCGATTGTAATGGTGATGGCAGTAACCAAAACCTTGAATGTGAGAATTTGTCTTTGAAGATAGATTATTACTGAAGTTACATTTGGCACTATCTTCTTGTTTTCATTATGCAAAACAAATATTTAAGAAATCTTTTACAGTTGTCTTTTAATATGTAATAACTTGGATTAAATAAGTTCATAAAATAGCTGTAAAATTAGTACCAATGTTGATCTGGGTTACGAGGAACTTTGTTTGGAAGTTTGGATGATACATAAAGTACCACAGGTACATAACTAAGGCAAATTCTCTGCCAACCAGATTAAATTTGTTTCTTTATGTAACAAATACTAGGCACCTGCTCTGTATTGGTCCTGGCCTCAGTGCTGGGGATATTGGGTGAATGAGAAAGGCAACAATTCTGCTCTCAAGGGAGCTTTCCTTCTAGGAGGAGAAGACAGAAAATAAACAAAATAAATTTGATCATTTTAGATGCCATTCTGAAGTAATAAAAAGTGCCTATTGTTATCATGATGATTCAAATGTGTCAGGATGTCTTCTGGTTAGTTTTACTACTAATTTAGCTACAGGTGCTGTGATTCTGCAGGCCAAAGCGCTGCCATCTCTTTAGAGAATTTTCCTTTGTTCCAGCTGGGAATGAAATGTGACAGCTGAAGTACAGAATTTTTTCCCCTGGTTTCTTTTAGGTAGGGCATACAACTTCCTTGTTAAATGCAAAGTGGGATAATCAGCGTGAACTGCTATTGAAAGACAGATTCTTTAATTCCCTTTTATAGACCCTAGTTTCTGTTATGCATCTATAGATCCTTAGAAACATAATATTAATATTTAGTCAATTTCTAAAGCTTGGAAGGGATTATGAGAGATTTATGAGATTTACTCAGTAAACCAAAATAGTGACAAAATGTCAAGATATTTGATTGATATTTAAAATTGACTCCACATGTTGTTACATGGTTAAGGTTTTAATTTTTTTAAAAACCGTACTTGGGGCCAGGCGTGGTGGCTCACGCCTGTAATCCTAGCACTCTGGGAGACCGAGGCAGGTGGATGAGACCAGCCTGGGCAAGAGCGAGAGCCTGTCTCTACCAAAAATAGAAAGAAATTAATTGGACAGCTAAAAATATATAGAAAAAAATTAGCCGGGCATGGTGACGCATGCCTGTAGTCCCAGCTACTCGGGAGGCTGAGGCAGAAGGATGCTTGAGCCCAGGAGTCTGAGGTTGCTGTGAGCTAGGCTAACGCCATGGCACTCACTCTAGCCAGGGCAACAAAGTGAGACTCTGTCTCAAAAAAAAAAAAAAACAAAAAAAACTGTACTTGGGATGAAAACAATAATTAATGGCATGCCTTTGACATATCACATTATGATATTCTGCAGGAAGACCATGCTGATAAGGTTCCGGGCACAGGATGGTGGAATGTATACAGAATGTAAAACAAGGGAAAAAGTACAAATAGTCCTGTTTTTCAGAAATCTGGTACATTTGGTGATGTCAAGTTTGTACGAAATAAATAATTTAATCCATATTAATTATACTACACTGAAGGTTCTTATAAACCCTGGGATTTTTTTTCCTCATAAGAAAATAACATAAATTCTACTTGAAGATGAAATCCTCTAAGGGTTTCCTTTGTTACATCTGTTCTTGTATTTTCTAGATGTGAAAAGGAAATTCGGGGTTATTACATTTTAACTATAGTAATATGTTTTGAGGTTACCCAGTTTTAGTTTTCAAGTCATGGCTAGTTTATACAGTTTCAGGGATGTTTTATATTCAGATGATTATAAGGTAATTTACTTTAAAGGCAAAAAGAAATGCCAACGTAAGCCTGCAAATATTTACTTCAACATTTACAGCTCAATTTGGGTAACATGTTGTTGCATGATTAATGAAAGCTGGGTTTCTTTTAACTGTACTTAGAAAGAATACTATTGAAAAAATAAAAACAATGGCTATTATGCTTTGTTTTCTCTGAGGCTTATAGTTTTAGTAATCGCATTAATATTACATTCCAGAGTTCTAGAGGAAAGACGTAAAAACTGGTGTAGAGATTATGAAAAATTACCAGAAAAAGAAAAGGAGGACAGATGGAGAGTTGGAGAAAGGAAGAAAGGAAGGAAGAGGGGAGGGGAAGGGAAAGGAAGACTAACAGCCTGTATTAGTGGCTTGGATTCCTTACTTACTAGCTCATTAATCAAGTCATTCATTCGTTCCTTCATAATATTAACATGGTAGTGATAAGACTTTGTGCAAATAAATTAACCTCTTAGCCTGAGTTTGGGGAACAAAAGATTTAAAAAAATAAGAAAAGAAACTGGAAAGAATAATAGTTCTGGCTCTGATAGTTATCGTGAGGCTTAAGCAACATAACAGATATTAAAGTGCTTTGGAAAAATTCGCTACAGATACTATTAATAAAAAGTACAATTTCTGAAACCATATTTGAGATATTTCAAGCAGTCTACAGTGGGGCTCTGGCCCACTAGTACAGAAAGCAAGATGAACAACATCCTTATCTTGCTTCTAGAGCGTCGCAACACTTAAGTTGAGTGTATGAGGGTACAGCGGGAGCAGAACAGTATCTTTTTATTAGTGCCTGTGATAAAAATAACAAAAACTACTGTTTTGCGTATTTAAGATAGGATATCTCATTGTTTGGGGAGAAGTTGGGTAGATGATTCATTTTACAAAACGGAAAAAGATCAAGGACGTTGACTCATTTAATCCAAGGCTTACTTATGCAAAGCTGTTTTTGAATGTTTACGGATCTGGATCAAATAATTTTGGCAGCTCTGTTCCATTAATTGAGACCTTAGCATGTGTCTGTCACTATGCTCAAATTCTTAAGTATTCTCTTAGTTAATTCTGATGATAATCATATGCGGTGGGCAACAATAGTTCAAAAAAGTAACCTTTGAAGATTTAAGCATATTTTTTAAAAGTTTACATATCTAATAAGAGGCAGAATCCAAATTCAGATGCAAGTCTTCACGACCTTGCTTCTCCACTTCCTGCTCTCCAGGCATCTGTCCTTTGCCGCCTGCTTTTCCCCAACCACACAGGGGAACAATGGCACTGGGCTCTCCTGCAGAGTCAGTAGTGGGCTCTGAGGACATTGGGGTCCGTGACTTTTCTTTCTCCCTATTTCCCGTAGCATTTCCAGAGAGTGTTGTGTGCCTCCTCACCTCTTGTGATGGTGGCACCAACCTGAGGGCAGCCCTTTGTCTAGTTAGATCAGTCTGTCTCCTGCTTCTCAGAGATGTTCTCCTAGTTCCAGTGGTGAGAATCCTTTGCAGGGGTTAATGGAGGAGCTGGGAAGTGTAGGGATTCAATAAAGGAAAAGACACCGGAAAAGGAGGAAAGTGGGGGCTGGGGAAATATTAATACATTTTATGACTATTTATTAAATGCCTACTAGCTATCAAGTACCGTGCTAGGTGCTGGGACAAAATAGTAAACAAAAGGCAGGGTAGTTCTCACAGAGCTTATAGCCTAGCTGGGTGAGAAGAGACCAGTTCTAAATAAAGAGCCACATGAATTAATGTACAATTTAAAATTATGGTGTTTTATGACAGTAAAAGAGTGCTCCGACAAAGAATAAGGAGAAGAACATAGAGTTTAGATAGAGGAGGTATCGTTTCAGAAAAGGCCTCTCTGAGAAAATGATGTTTTAAATAACATGATTATAAACTATGTTTAAATACTGAAATACCTATATATTGATAACTCTAGAATAATACAACTATTAGCCTTTGATGGAAGCTAAAGATAACTGTAGGAAATACATTTATTTTTATTACACATGCGTAATTTTCCTAGAGTTTTTAAAAGTAAATCGCAGCTGTAAGTAAATATTTCTATATTTGCTTTAATTATGAAATTTAAGGAATATTTCATTATCTTCATATTATCTGAAGTAAGCCGTAATAATCATCAGTTTTTACAGATAAAATATCTACTGTTTTGTGAAGGATTTCTCTTTTTCTTACTCCCCCAATTGACCAAGTTTTAACTATTTTTATGTATATAATAAACATTATCTTCTCACCATCAGTGTATCTGTTTTAATATTAATATTGTAGGGGCCGAGAACAGTGGCTCACACCTGTAATTCTAGCATCCTGGGAGGCTGAGGTGGGAGGATCACTTCAGGTCAGGAGTTTGAGACCAGCCTGAGTGAGAGCGAGACCCTGTCTCTACAAAAAATAGAAAAGATTAGCTGGGCAACTAAAAAAACAATAGAAAAAATTAGCTGGGTGTGGTAGTGCATGCCTGTAGTCCCAGCTCCTCGGGAGGCTGAGGCAGGAGGATAGCTTGAGCCCAGGAGTTTGAGGTTGCAGTGAGCTAGGCTGACTCCACAGCACTCTAGCCCAGGCAACAGAGCAAGACATACATACATACATACATACATAAACTATGTAGTATATGTGGACTACATCTCATTTCTAAAGCTCATTTATGTAACCACATAGTGTTCTGTGCCCAATAAAATGTTATTTATTTACATGGTTTACAACACACCTAATTTTTCATAGAGAAAAAAACTTATGAAATTTTAGCAACGCTTATTGGTGACAAAATGAAACACTTAGAACTTTTTTTTAATGAAAATAAAATATGTACTTTCCTCCCTACATTTTGGGTATGGATTATCACTTGTTTTCTGTTGACACTTATTCCTTAAATAGCTTATATTAAAAATAAAGTCATGTTAACTAGTGGGGAAAGACTATTGATCAAAATAGTCTTACATTGCATCTTTACCTCTGTGCAAGAACTTTAAAACTGTATGTGCATATTTCAAAATCTAAAAGTAATGTTTGTAAGGAACTTCACAATTATCAAGGCATCAAAAGTACTATTAATTAATTGATTTTTTAAAAAGACATCATGTCAGTGGTAACCATTAATTTTTTATTTGCCGAATAACAGATAAGTTTGTTAAATGGTATAAATATCGCATTTCCTTCATTCAGATACTTCTTTATTACAGTTTATGATATCTGAATCCAGAATTTCTTTTACGATCATTGTTTATGATTGTTCAGGGTAAAAAAATTTTTTTTCAAAAACTGCCTTGTTAAAATTGATGGTGCAACTTACAGTTAGTGGCATTTTAGAACTGGCATGATATGGCATGATTTACATGTTGTCGGCAGCAAACCTTTATTCCATCCAACTGAGTAGAAAATCAAATACCATTAAAATCTTAATATCCAACTTACCATGGTTCTTCTCCCTGGGATGTGATCGCTTGATTTGCCTCTCATCCCCCACTTTTCCATGATTACTGCTAGACATCATGGTGTGCCTCACGCCAGGTTTATCATCTGGTCCTCTCGTGTCCCCATGAAGTACCTGGGTGCTCTCGTGGGCTTTGGTTCCTGGCCACGCCCACCACACTTCCGGTGGCCTGAAAGAAGATCACCGGAGACTTCCTGGGCCTGTGTCAGCTGCGGTCCTGGATGCGACCCACCCACCACTGTTTAATGGTCAGGTCGTCTGGCACTTCCGTGTGGAGAAGCAAGAAGGGGCCTGTCCCCACTGCTTGCTCTTCTTGGTCCTAAGCAGCTCTGCTCAAAGCCAGATGATCTCCAAGTCTCTTAGGGAAGCTTCTGCCACCGCCTCCTCATTGCCTGCCGGGACCTCTCAACCTTTCCTTTTGCCAACCTTCCACCCACATACTATTCTCCATGGAATCACTAGGCGGTTCCAACCCACTCCCCTGTCAACAAGGAAACTGTGCAACTGCCTCCCTCTGCCCTAAAGGCCTCACATCATTTAAAAGAAGGTTGAGAGAGACCAGTCAGTAATAACAATGGCGACCGCAATAGCTGTTACTCCATTTTTAAATTAGGAAACTCAACAAAGACAATTGGAGAGGTTGAATGACTTGCCCAGGGTCACAGACCTAGGAAAACCATACTCAGGATTTGAGCCCAGGACTGCCTCTCTCCAAAGCCACCTGTGTGACCTCCCATAAAAGGACTCACTTTTTTCTGTCCTCATGGCTATTTTTATCTCTTGCTGAGCCTATCAGCTGAGGTAGGTAGAGTAAAAGGAGGTGAGGGAAGCACATCTGTCCACCTAATGCAATGGTTTTAAACACCCGTTCCGCATTACTGCTGTTGTTGCACCAGGGATAAAGGGGGTCCGCGCTTTATCAAGAGGCTTCTGAATTTATTTTTCAGCTTTTAGCTTATATTTTGCTTTTGTACAATTTGATTCATGCACCTAAGTGCTTTTAAAAAGAAAGCTACAGACAGCTGAGGAAGAAAGTTATTAAATTGGTGACATCTTTTGTTATGAAAGCAGTTTTATGTTTTGAGCGAGTTTCTGTATTTTGTTGGTCAATTTTCTCCCTCGAAAGAACCAGTGAACTAAATCCAATTCATTCATTCAGCCTTTCCTTTCCTCCCTCTCTGCCTCTTTTCCTTCTTTTCATCATTCCCTCATCATTTAGGAGATGCTTGCAATACAGTATTTGAAGCACATTGCTAAGCACTATGGGATGTAGCCACGAATGCAACTGGTACGTTTCCTAGGATACTACACTGCAAAGAACCAGATGTTTAGAACAGAGGAAAATACAAAACAAAACAAAACTCTAGCACAAATTATAAAAAGATAAACTGATAAAGTGCTATGTTTTTTGTTTTGTTTTGTACATAGATTACTCTCCACTGGTCGATAAGAGAGCAGGGCACTAGGGAAAGCCTCAGGAGGAGGTTGAAAAGGGCTAGACTTTGAAAAATGGGTGAAAAGTTGTGTAGAGATGGGGCACGGACAGTTTGGGGCAGTAGAACTGTTAGGTACATAGGATCTCTCGCTCTTCTTGGAACAAGGATTCCCTGCTTTGGTGCTGTCTCCAGCAATTGCTCCACCTGGGAGGAAGGATAACGGTGGCCACTCCATTCTGTTGTCGCCTCACCCTTAATCCTATTCCAAGCAATTGCTACACCGGGGGAAGGAGGGGATGTTTTTATCAGTCTGGGAATTACCCAGCCCAGGCATAAGATTTAGAAAGTGACCTCAAGTAACCTAAGGGTAATTATTCTGCCATTTGCTTGAATCTACATTTTGGTTCACCCCGTCCCCCATCAGGTAGGTTTTCTTAGAGGGAGCTTATATATGCAGATGGAATTCTGAGGACACCTTTTGATCATTTGATAACATCCCACACCTCCCAAGAGCCCTCTTCCAGACTGGGCTAATAAAAGGAAACAATCTAAGAATTAAGAGAGAGAGTGGGTCTGTCCGTCAGAGAGAGTGAGTCCGTCTTCTTCTCCACTCAAGGAGACAGACCCATTTTGTTCTACATTAAAGAGCTGCTCTTGTGAAACTGCTTCCTGTCTGAGGTTACTCCATTGTATTGGCCGTGCTGGTGATTTTTCCAAGAAAGGAGCCAGAGGACAGGGATTGTAGTCTGACTTGACACTTTGGCATGTCTGGTCATGCTTCAGCCAAGAGTACACCAAAAGCTGAGGGCAGACTGCCACCTTGACATCTTTGGTGCATGACTTGACAGAACCGTCAGAACTACATGGAGTCAGCAAAGAGTAGGCTGCACATGGTGCAATGGATTGAATGCTTACATTTCCCAACAATTCTTATGTTGAAATCCTAACCTCCAAGCTGATGGTCTTTGGAGGTGGGGCCTTTGGTAGGTTATTAGGTCATGAAGGTAGAGCCCTCATGAATGAGATGAGTGCTTTTATAATAGGGAACCCAGAGAGCTAGCTAATTTCTTCCATCATGTGAGGACACAGCAAGAAGTCATC
>CAUYSK010011835.1:0-36803 GCA_963575035.1 Avahi laniger | reverse complement strand
CTCGCCCACCCTCCTCCTGTTGAGTCTCCAATGTCTATTATTCCACTGCCTATGACCATGTGTACTCATTATTGAGCTTCCACTTACAAGTGGGAATATGCCATGTTTGACATCCTGTTTCTGAGTTATTTCACTTAAGATAATCATCTCTAGTCCCCATCCATGTTGCTCCAACGACATGATTTTATTCTTTTTTTATGGCTGACTTTTCCATGGTATCTACATACCACATTTTCTTTATCCAGTTATCAATTGATGGACATTTGGGTTGGTTCCATATCTTTGCTATTGTGAATAATACTGCAATAAGCATAAGAGTGTAGGTACCTTTTTTTATACAATGACTTCCATATTTTGATTTTGAATGGCAAAGAAAGTTTCTTGGAATGTTTTTCTCTGTAAAAGTTTTCCACTCATTTTCTTGTCATGAAATTTTACCATAGATGTTTGTACACTTTATGTCTTAGGATTTGTTGGATGACAGTAGTAGACAATTGAGGTTAACTCCATAGAACAAAGTTATGTTCTCAGGGATAATAACAGTTAAAATGGATGTGATTCTTAGATCATTCCTCATTTTTTATTCTTTTACCAAAACAGTAGGAAATGGGCTAAAATATTTCACTTTTTTTTCACTTTTAATCTTTTAATTCAGGGATCTGCAATCTACAGTCTGTAGCCCTGATTTGTTTTACTTTATTTATTTACTTGGTGAGCTAAGAATGGTTTTTACTTTTTTAAAGGTTATATTTTGAATGGCTGTATAAGTGCCTACATATGTCCTTTATTTTTGTCTCTTAACCCACAAAACCTAAGTTCCTTACTATGTTGCCCTTTAAAGTTTGCCAGCACTGTTCTAGTTATTTGGTAATAAAGAAGGATCTAAAATCAATAATAATATAAGAATATGAGTAGCTTCCATTAATTGAGAACCCACTATGTGCTTAAGCACTGTGATAAATAAAGTTTATATATTATTTCAAGTCCTTACAAAACTTGTGCAAGACATTTTTTAATCATAGTTTTACATGTGAAAACTATGATTTCTATAAAAACTCATAGAAATAAATTATATAGCCAAGGTGATATTAGGAATTTCTCCAACAGATTAATAATCAATTGTTTTTAAATGAAAATTCCTGGTTTACAGAACCCCAAAATCTCTCTCTCTTTAACCTTGTGCCAAACAACAACGGAAACAGCAGCTGCAACAACTGTAAAATAAGGTTAATTAAGGGAAAAATTAATGCTCATTGTATGTAGAATTTTCTTGTCAGCAGTCCACAGTTTTAGTTTTCAGGACTATCTTACATTTTATGCTCTGCTCCAATACTTTATGAAGTAAGATGGAGTTTGCCAGCTAGTGGTCAGGAAAATAAAGAAGTTTTGCCAATATTCAAAATCCCATCTTTGTGCTTCCCACGTGTTGCCATAACTGGGGCATATATCCTGATCTTTGAATGGTAGACCATAAATAGAAGCTGTGCTTACTAAAACAAAATAAAATGTTCCCAAGGTAATCCCAACAGAAGCTGAGTGTCATACCATGAATATTTGGTGATGTATTAATCATCTGAATAATATTTCATAAAGACTATATAGAATTTGGGAGGTATTTATGTTCTTGAGAGATACTACCTTCAGCAAATAGGTCGCTTATTTCTTTTAAGGATAAAGACCAACTATAAGTAGTTCTCAGGTTCAAGTTAAGAAAAATATCCTCATAACATTTTTATTTGACCTTTATGAAACTGGAAGTACATGGTAAGTAACTATGGTGCACTCGAAAGAGAACTGAAATGAAAATCAATGAGAAAAGTGACCAAACCACATTACCTTTCTGTGAGACATAAAATTAACCTATAAATAAGCTAGTCCTTAGCAGACATCACCAATTAATTAATTTTTCCAAGTGTAAATTTTTAAAAAGGTTAATAATGCTCTTTGTTGCAAAATATCATGCACACACACACGTACACGCACATCTATCTTTCTGTAACCTGTTGATAAAATTTTTATCTTTCTAAGTTGGGACAGCCATTAAAATAAGTCCATTTCACAGGAAACTACAGTAGATCCAAGTTTTAGTGTATTTTGTTTATAAATACTGCTAATTTTCCTGATTAAAATATTTGTTGATATTTAGCATTTGCCAAGATGAATAGAACATAGCATTACATATAAATCTCATGATCTAGCCAGTGGTAGTCTAATATAGAATGTGAAACAAAGTGTGGTATATTTGGCAAAAAGCTGGAGACAATTTAAATGCAAAGGATATTGGTAAAATGACAGTTCCAAATACTGATAGGCAATTTCTATAGCATTTCCACAATTAAATAACAGAATTATGAAAATATGTTTTCACCTATTTATTTTGCCATTTCATGTTGCATTTACACAAAGATTGCAGAGGGAACTGCCAGCCTGTAAATTCCTAATGGATAGAATTCTCTTTTAAGTCCTAATTTTTTTAAGTGCCACATAGCTATTAAGTTTATTGGATAGTAAATATCAGTTGAATTAATATTGAATTAATAAAATGAAATGAGTTGAATTAATATTGAATTAATAATTGAACTAGCAACTGAAAATTGCACTGTTTTGGAGATTTCCTGGCAAAGACTGTTGAAAGCTGGGACTTTCATGATAGAAAGAAACAGAAAAATAAGGAAAATATTTCCCCAAATTCAGTCAAACATCTTTTTAACCAAAAGTCAAACAATCAGCTTCAAACTGTATTTAATAAGTACCCATCTCTAAAAGGTAGGCGTGTGGGTATTTAAACTTAGAAATGGTGGTTGAGTATTTATTCACTTTTAATATAAAAGAAAGTTAAAAATATATACACACAATTGTAGGATTAATTAGAGTGTTGGCATACATTAGAGTTGATGTATATCATGCCAAGATGAATCATAGGACATGTTCGACACCTACAATTGTCACCTGAATTCAATAAATTATAATGTCTTCCCTTCTTAAGTAAAACTTATGTTCCTAAAATTTAGCTTTGAAACCTGAAAATAAAAATGCAATATATGGAGCCTAGGTCTTTAAAGTATCTCAGAAAAACTCTTTTCCTATAAAATTTTCTTGAACTCTAATTAATATTAAGATTCCTTGTTTCTGATCCTATGTTTAGGATCCTGAGAAATACAAGTGAATGCATCAACAAAGTAATACCTTTAGCCACACAAAAAGTTCAGCAAAAGGAGGAAAACTAATCTGCTATGGCCATAGAGTTCTGAAATTCAAAGTGTTCTGCTAAACTGCACAATCCCAATGAAATTCTGAAAGTTACTTTATTCTTCTTGAGTATTAAAGAAAATTTGCAGCAGTGAACTCCATATTTTTTTTCTTAGGCCTATGGCAAGCTAGCCGCAAAGACACTTTGATATCAGACTTTGGGAGGTGCAGTGGGGAAGAGGGAAACTGGTTTTCTATAGTACATAACATTAAAAATTTGTTAAATATATGACCTGAACAACCTGCCAAGCTGTTCAAGCATATTTCAGTAGCAACCAAGACACTGATTTTGCTTCTTTCTTACATGCCCAGTTGAAAATAAGGGGGAAAAGTACTCTAGATTCCAAATAGAAATAGGGACCTAATATTGGCAGAAACTGCGGAGAACATATTACGTATATACTGAGATTAGTTCCTTATTGTACAATGAGAGGTTTGAGAGCCAAAGACCCAGACTCTAAGTTGACAAGCTATTTCACGGTAGAGCCCAAAGTAGAATCCGAATAATTTAGCTCCCACTCATTTGTTTCTCTCTCAATCACTCTGCCACTAGGTTGAGATGCATGGAATATTATGGAATATGGAATGACTATCTTCCATGTTCTTAGATCCAAGATTGTTTATGAAAAGGTGGCTTCTCTTGTTTCACTAGCATGCAGTGATAAAGAGCCATTGACATGAAAAATATGTTTTTTCCCTCATTGTTAACAAATAAAATTTACATTGTGTCATGTCTATATTGTGGCTATATTATTGGCATGCATGCAATATTTAGGTATTGAATGCTGAAAAACTGAAAAATGCAAAGTTACTTCTCAACGTGACTATTAATATGAGGGAACAGTAATGTAGGTAACATAAAAATCATAAATATGTAATACATTTTAAAGTTTTGGTAGCTCAAAAATGTATCTTCCCCTTTATGTGTTATGTAGGTAACAATGGCATTAACTCTTTTGTTTTTAAGCTACATATAAACTGATGAGTATAAAGACATCCAGGAAGGGTATTCTGGGCCACTGAGAAGTTATTCTGCAATTCAGTATATGACAGCACAGTCCACTGAGTGTATAGGCCACCCAGAAATAATGTAGAGCTTATTGCTTATTAAAGTATATTGCCATTTACTTTGACCCTTGACAAACTCTATTCTTCAAGGTTTTTCCTCTGTCTTTTTTTTTCCCCTCTTGACAGGTAATGATTTCAAAAGATCTATTAGTTATTATATGCATAATGAAAGTGCAAAGCTTCCTGTCAGGTACAATAGGCTGCATTTTTTATTTTAGGTCTCAAAGTTATACTATGTCATAGGTACCTGGAAGGTCAGGGAGGACTGTGCCTGTTTCCTGTCTCATTTCTGTGGCAGATATTAGCAAAGTTACTTGGTTAATACATAATAGTTTTCTTTTCTTTTTATCCCTCTTTATCTTGAAGGTCAGCTGCTTCTTCCATAAGCGAGAGGTCAGTGATGTTCTCTATTCTAATGGTTTCCTTCCTATTCATTATTATGCACTTTGTAAGTTTGCAATAATATATAGAATAATAAAAATGGCTCATTAAGATCTTTTCCTTATAAAAAAGCATTATAGTTTTAAAGACAAATTCTCAAAGGATAACAACTTTAGAATATCAGTCATAATTCTATCACCATTTTTACTTTTGTATATTATCTTCCATGTAGATAATACTTTTTACCTAATCACAATCACAATGTAGATACCTTCTTATATTAATAGTGGTCCTAATTATTATTTTAATGGCTATAGGTAATTTTACTAATTTGATGCGTCAGGCTCTATTTAATGTGTACTCAAAGATTGGGCATTTTTTTTTTACTGTTGCTGAAAATGATGTAACAAATATCATCATGAAAACAGTTTGAAATTCTATTGAATTATTTCCTTGGGGTAAAATCATGCAATCAGAATGACTTAGAAAAGGAATGTACAATTATGAGGCATGTTCTATAAGTTCTCATAATAATTTCCAAAAGGACTGCACAAAATTATAATGTTACCAGCTCTGAATAAAGATGACAATTTTATGAGACTATTCCCATTCATTGTGAACATTTATGTTTTGTTATAAAAGTTTTGCTGCTTATTCCAGGGTGTGCTTCTTGGCAATTCCTTGATAATTTGCAATAAAGAATATTTTCATAAGATTTACTCTACTAATTTTTATTTCTTTTCATATAAATTCCTCTTAATCTTGCACACACTTTTATTGGAGCCCTCATTTTTTTCTGAAAAAATGTTTAAACTTTACATTAATTATATTAATTATCTATTTTAATTTCATAAAATAATAGTTTGAAAAGTTTATGTGTTTAAATTTATAAGTTATGCATTTTGTGATTTATTTTGTGTTTTCAAAGCTAACAAATTCATTATTCCTTTTCATATCTAATAAATATTCTTTATGTTTTGAGAATGTTTTTAGGTAGATCTAGCAAATGTTTAATTTTATGTGGAATTCATCATGGTACATGGTGTTATGCCATAGAATCCACCTTGCACATTTTTCTGTCTCCTCAACTTTGTATTCAGTATTCCTACGATTAAGTAATTCACAAAGTAGTGGTTATTTAAGCAATGCTTTTGAACTTTTTGTTTTGGAATTATCATTATATATTAACTAAAACTTATCTTGAAAATTGATTTTTGGAAATATCTTTATCAGATAAAATGTCAAGAACCAACGCTGATGCCTTGGTTGTTTCTTATCATGTATTTTTTCTTGAGATCTATTAGAAGGAAAGTTTAGGAAAAAGTATCACAGGCCTTTTAAGGAATGGTACATTGTTTAGGCCGAAAAGAGTTTGGCAAGTATATAATTTCATTGTAAATGGTGTTTTCATTTAGATCCTTATTTAATTTCTATCCATTATAACCTTTACAAATTAAAATTTGGATGAGGATTGCAATTTTAAAAAGAATGCCTCCACTAAGAAGATGTCATTTCAGCAAGGATCTAAAAAATCTTACTCATAACTGAGGGAAAAGCATTCTAGGCAGGTTAAAGAGCCAATGAAAATGTTCTAAGGTAGTGGCATAGTTGGATTGTTTGAGAAATAGGAAAAAAATGCTAGTGTGGCTGGTACTGAATGAATGAAGATGAGAGTAGTAGAAATGAGATTAGTCACAAGAATAATAAGGGTGTAGATGTTGCAGAATATTTTTCAGACCTGGGTCTGGTCTGTGGGACAGTTCTTCATGGATCATCTTCATGTACTGGGAATTGCTCAAGCTTCTTATGAGGCTTAGTTCCAATTTCAGCAATATTCCACAATGTTTCTGTTTATTCTCCCACAGAGTTCTTTAAAACCACACACTGCTTCTCTTAATATAACTGTGAAAAATCTTCTCATATTGCTAGGCTCAGCTTGACTCTGCTTAGTTATACTACAGCCTCTGTTTATCGGTTTGACTATGAATATATTAACATATTAACATGTTGATATGACTTTTTTAATTTATTGAATTACTGGGATAAAAAATATTGACCAAATTTAAATACTAACATTGACATTTGAGCCTAGTATGTCCAGTTTCAATATAACTGAACCCATAAAGGGAAACCATTTAAGTTTACCTGTATAAAACATTAAATTTGGGAGGGTGAGAGTCTCGTGTAGAGACCAGGCTAAGGACAAAATTGTCAGAGGGTGATATGTATATATATATTCCCAAGTAGATAGCTGCTAACTGAACATCAGTGGTGATGTGAAAATCTTTGAAAGCTGACTCCATTTCCTAATCAGAAGGTGGAAAGTTGCAAGAGATACCACTCTAATTTTAACAAAACAATCTGAAAGACTGTAGAAATTATAGTTGTTGGTGTTTTGCTTATAACCCATGTGAGAAATTAGGATGAAAACTAATAGTAACAAACTAAATTCCAGAAAGTCATGAACCCTTCATTGGAATGCAGAGATCCATGACTGTTTCTCATACCTGGCTAAGTAGTAGGAAGAGGAAAAACATACCAGCACCTAGGGTACTAAGAAACTAGCTAAATCTTTACAAAACCTGGTCACAGCAAGAATCAGCATCCACCTGTTTATTCCTTCCCATGTGTTGTTGTCTAATATAATGCAGTATTTATGAAGATGAAGACTGGGAGGAGAAAGGGAAATGTGTGTGATCTTTCTTCTGGGCAGGCATGCAGATCCTTCCGGAAGAGTAAGGCAGGCCCTTCCAAATGCTGAGGGAGGGCAGGAGAGCTGGAATAAATTCTCTGAGGCATTGCAGGCTTTTGGTGAGAGTAAGACAGCTATATTCCAAAGACTCAGAAAGGTGAAACATGATTGGAGAGCAAAAATAACTCTCCAAGGACCTCCAAAAAACTGATAGGTAGGCATTAAAGCCATTTGAAAAGCTGATGAGTTGGCTATAAAGCAAAAGAGATTTCTTAAATGTCAGTAGTGCTCAGATTCCAATTTCTGCTGGAAAGGCAAAGTCTCATGCTCCCCACAAACTGTCTAAAGCTGTTGATAATCTGTATCAAAGTTGTGACCAAGCCCAGACCCAATTCTGTTCAGATCATATTGACTCAGTACGCTAAATGTAGTGACCTTTTTCTGAAGGTACACATTTTTTACTTCAGTATTAAATCATTCCTATTGTATGATAAATGTTGGAAAGTTGTAAGCTATATAGGCATTTTAGAATGCTATGAGGGTGAGTCTATCAGTTTTGGGACCTTTACGTGTTTGAGAATAACTCCTTTTGTCACTTAAATATGGGGTAAAACAGAGGGATATAAGGCTGAGTAGGATCAAGGAAGAATGAATACTTTTATCCAATGGAAAGAAATTTGGGTTTAATTGTGTTAAGTGATTGGCATCTATTGCAGAATTTTTGAAGATGAAAAATATACTATACCTGTACCAGTTAGCTATTACTACATAGTGAACCATGCTAAAACTTAATAGCTTAAAAATAGTTTTAAAAAGGAACTAGTTATTTAGTTCAAACATCTATGGGTTAGCACAGCTTTATGTCTCTTCGGGACTAGTGAGACTTCATATGTACCTGTGATCATTTGTAGGTTCAGTAAGGAATTTCTGTTGGGAGTTGGTGGAATTTTTCTTGGAATGACAGGTTGAGAGTGACATCAGGTCTATATGACTCTTTAAATCTACCAGGCTTGCATGTGTGTGTTCTTATGGTGGCTGGGCAGGGCTCCAAGAGAGAAGAAAGCTACAGAGGTACCTAAGGCTTACACTAGAAACTGCTAGAAAATGTCAGTTTTACAGTTTTCCTTTGGACACACACACACAAAAATCACAAGTCAAGGCCAGATTAAGTGGTTGGGGAAATGGATTCCACCTCTTGATGGGAGGTGCTGCAAAATGACATTGCAATGAGGTGTGGGAGTGATCTGCTGTGAAGTAGACTAAGACTCTTTGATAACCCAGGAAAAAGAAAGAGTTCCTGAAGTGATGCTGTTAGTGAACCTGAGCATTGGCCCCTCTCTCCACTCACTAGAATAGTCAGGGCAGCTTACTCCAAGACACTCATGAGCTGCTATTTCTCCCCTGGAGGGAGCACACCTCTGATAGAGACTTCTGTGGATATCTACCTCCCTCACATTGGGGTTTAGTGGTGGAACGGAGGTGCATAATTGGAGATCTCCTTACCTGCCTGCATCACTCAGAGACACACACACCAGTGGGTAAGACATACAAAGTATGGGCAACTTGAGAGCTGGGCTTGGGCAGAGAGGGAACACATGTGCAGTGATCAGAAGGGAGAGTGCTATGGAGTTTCATGGAGAAAATAGGGAGTGTGCATGTCCCAACCGACAGAGAAATCGGGCTAGTGGACAGGGATGGAAAAAGCCTGGTGTAGGACCTTAGCAGTCACACAATTAGTCCCCTCCCCTCAGAAGCAGCTGTCTGGGCTTGGAGACATTGCCCTGAACTCCATGTCAGTGGCTTACCCTGAAAGCTGGATAAGCAACCTCTGAACTCTGCTGAAACTCAATAAAACCTCTAAGCCTCTAGCAATTCCATCACTATCTCTTCTGTTCCTCCCCCCACTGCAGGACAGTATGAATCAAGCAACTCCATAGAAGCTACAGGGTCCCTCCTAGAGTTTAGGGCCTCCACGTGCTCCTTCTGGGGGATCAGTACTGACAATGGGCACAGAAGAATTCCTTGTAGCTTGCTTTTCCATGAAAACTACTATCAAAGATAGGGAGAACAACACCATTGCTAAATATAACACCTTCCAACTAAAGCAAAAAAGGAATAGAGGATTTTCCACCTGCCATGTCGAAGATCAAGCTGGGGTACCTAACTCACTACCCACTTTTGGGAAGAGGTGAAGACAACAAGTGAGAAGTAACCAGAGAGGTTCATCAAACCTTCTAGAACATCCCAAAGGCAACTTAGGACCAGGAATATTCTCCCATTCATGGTCAGGGACTGATCTTCAGGGTGTCAGAGACAGGCCCATAAGCCAGCTCTAATACCCTCAGCACTCAATGAGAGGCCAGTTGAGAAGGAAACAGAGGAAACACTGCAGAAATATGACAAATCAAAGTGAAAAGTCACTCCCAAAAGAAAACAATAACTCCTTACCAGTGTATACTAACCTAAATGAAAAGATTAAAATAACAGATAAAGAATTTCAAACATGGATTGTAAGGAAGCTCAGTGAAATACAAGAGAAAATAGAAACCCTACACAAAGAACCCACAAAAACAATGCAGGAAATGAATGAAAAATTCACTAAAGAAATCAAGATATTAAAGACAAATCAAATAAAACTTCTTGAAATGGAAAATTCATTCAAGGAATTACAAATCATAGTGGAAAGCCTTAAGAATAAACTAGATCAGGCAAAAGAAAGAATCTCAGAACTTGAAGATAATACCTTTGAGCTGAACAAGTCAGACTAAGAGAAAGAACAGAGAAATAAGAGGAATGAACAAAGCCTACAAGAAATGTGGGATTATGTAAAGAGGCCAAACATAACAAGCATAGGCATCCCTTAGAACAAAGAAAAAAAATACATAAAGGTTGGATAATTTATTTGAGGGAGTAATTGAGGAAAATTTCCCTGGACTTGCTAGAAACCTAGATATCCAAGTATAAGAAGCACACAGTACTCCTGGGAGCTTCATCTTAAAGAGGAAATCATCACAACACATAGTAATTAGGCTGGCCAAAGGAAACATGAAAGAGGCATTCCTATAAGCAATAAGACAAAAACAGCAGGTAATGTAAAAAGGAAAACCTATTAGACTAACTGCAGCCTTCTTAACTGAAACCTTACAAGCCATAAGGGATTGGGGACCTATCCGAAGTCTTTTAAAACAGAATAGCCAGCCTAGAATTTTGAAGTCTGCAAAACTAAGTTTCTGATATGAGAGAGAAATAAAGATTTTCTCAGACAAGCAATTGCTGAGGGAATTTGCAAAGACCAGACCTGCCCTTCAGGAAATACTCAGACCTATGTTATACACTGATGAGCATAATAGACACCCACTAGTATAAAATCACCCAAAAGGTAAAGTTCATAGCCTAGATACCGCAATGGCTCAAGAGGTAAAACAAAGCAAAAAGGGTCTACTTAATGGAAAAAACAGAAATCCACCACATGTATCAATCTTTTCAATAAATGTAAATAGCTTGACAGTGTCACCAAAAAGACATAGGCTGGGTGTGAATAGATAAAAAATACAATTCAAGTATCTGCTGTCTCTAGCAAATATGTATAACCCACAGGACTGATGTAGACAAAATTAAATGATGAAAAACAATATTCCTTGTAAATGGAATCCAAAAGAAAGCTGGTGTAGCTATTCTCAGTATCAGACAACATAGAATTCAAATCAACAAAAGCAAAGAAAGACAAAGATGGTCATTATATAATGGTGAAAGGAAAAATTCAACAAAAAGAATTAACAATCATAAATATTTATGCACCTAACACAGGAGTGCCCAGATTCATAAAGCGAATCCTACTCAATCTAAGCAAAATGATAAACAGCAGTGCCTTAATTGCTGGGGACTTTGACACCCCACTGACAGAACTGGACAGGTACTCCAAACAGAAAATAGGCAAATAAACAATGGACTTAAACAGAACTCTTGAACAAATGAACCTAACCAACATTTGCAGAACATTCTACCCCAAAACTGTTTTCTTCTCATGAGCTCATGGAACATGCTCTAGGATTGATCATATTGTAGGCCACAAAACATGTCTTAACAAATTTAAAAAGATAGAAATTACACCATGTATTGTCTCAGCCTACAGTGTGAGAATAAATTAGAAATCAGTTCCACAGAAACACTCATCCCTACACAAAGTCATGGAAACTAAACAACCTATTGCTGAATGTTAGTTGGGCCAAGGAGGAGATAAAGAGGAAAATAAAAATATTCTTTGAACTAAATGATAAGGGGGACATAAGTTATCAAAATCTATGGACACAGCAAAAGCAGTCTTAAGAGGAAATCTCATACCCTTACCTTAAATGCCCACATCCAAAACACAGGAAGATCACAGATCAACAATCTAATGAATTGTCTCACGGACCTGGAAAAGGAAGAGCAAAACAATACCAAACCCAACAGAAGAAAAAAAATAACCAAGATCAGAGCAGAACTAAATGAAATCAAGAATAAAAAAATTACACATAAGATTAATAAAACAAAATGTTGGTTCTTTGAACAAATAAACAAAATTGACAAGCCTTTCACTAGATTAACCAGAAACAGAAAAAAAAGGACTCTAGTAAGCTCACTCAGAAATGAAAAAGAAGAAATCAGAACTTATACCATGGATATACAAAACATCATCTCTGAATGCTATAAAAATATCTATACTCATAAACTGGAAAATATGGAGTAAATGGACAAATTCTTGGAAACACACAACCTCCCTAGGGTCAATCAGGAAGAAATAGAACTCTCGAACACAGTTCAAACACTGAAATGGAAGCAACACTAAAAAGTCTTCCAATAAAAAAAATCCTGGACCAGACAGTTTCACACCCAAATTTTAACAAACCTGCAAAGAAGAACTGGTACTTATACTGCAGAAATTATTCCATAACGTCAAGAAGGAAGGAATCTTCTCCAACTCATTCTGTGAAGCCAATAACACCATGACAGCAATGCCAGGAAAGGACTCAATAAAAAAAGAAAACTACAGACAAATACCCCTTATGAATATGGATGCAAAAATTCTCAATAAAACTTAGATAACTGAAGTCAGCTGCACATAAAAAAAATTTCATCACAACCGAGTGGGCTTCCTGCCAGAGATGGAAAGAATGTTAAATATACACAGATCTATAAATGTAATCCACCACATAAATAAAAGCAAAAGCAAAGACCATATGATTCTCTCAACAGATGCAGAAAAATCATTTGACAAGATTAAGAACCCTTTTATGATAAGAACACTTAACAAAATAGGCATAGATAGGACTTACCTCAAAATGATAAAGCCATATATGAGAAACCCACAGACAACATCATGCTGAACAGGGAAAAATCGAAAGCATTCCAACTTAGAACTAGAACCAGACAAGGTTGCCCCCATCACTACTTCTATTTAACATACTGCTACAAGTCCCAGCCAGAGCAGTTAGACAAGAGAAGGAAATCAAGCTCTTGGCTGATGATCTTATATCTAGAAAACTGCAAAGATTCAACCAAGAGATTTCTGGAACTGATACATAAATTCAGCAATGTCTCAGGTTACAAAATCAGTATACACAAATCAGTAACATTTCTATATGCTAACAACAGTTCAGCTGAGCATCAAATTAAAGACATAATAATTTTCATAATAGCAACAAAGAAAATGAAATGCCTAGGAATGAATATATTTAACTAAGGGGGTAAAAGACCTCTATAGGGAGAACAACAAAACTCTGAGGAAAGAAATTGCAGAGGATATAAACAGATGGAAAAACATATCATGCTCATGGATCAGCAGAATCAACATTGTTAAAATGTCTATACTGCCCAAAGTGATTTACAGATTCATTGCAATCCCCATTAAAATACCAGTCATTTTTTGCAAATTTAGAAAAAAATAGTTCTGTGCTTCATATGGAACCAGAAAAGACCCCAAATAGCTAATGCAACCTTTCTTAATAAGAACAAATAAGGAGTCATTATTCTACCAGACTTCAAGCTACACTACAAGGCTGTAGTTACCAAAATAGCATGGTACTGTCTCAAGAAGAGAGACATATACCTATGGATCAGAACAGAGAATTCCGATATGAAACTATTTTCATATTGCCATCTGATCTTTGACCAACCAGAAATAAAAAACACACACACTAGGGAAAGGAATCCCTATTCAACAAATGGTGATGGGAAAATTTGATAGCCACCTTTAGAAGATTCAAACAGGATCTGCACCTCTCACTACTCAAAAAAATTAATTCACGGTGGATAATAGACTTAAGTCTAAGGCATGAAATTATGAGAATTCTGGAAGAAAATGTTGGAAAAACTCTTCTAGACATCAGCCTCAACAAAGAATTTATGTAGAAGACCCCAAAAGCAATCACAACAATAACAAAAATAAATAAATGGGACCTGATAACATTAAAAAGCTTCAGTATAACCAAGGATACAATCAATAGAGCAAATAGACAACCTACAGAATGGGAGAAAATACTTGCAACTATGCATCCAATAAAGGGCTAAGAACCAGAATCTACAAAGAACTCAAGCAAATCAACAAGAAAAAAAATCAAACAACCTTATAAAAAAGTGATCAAAAGACATGAAAAGAAGCTTTTCTAAAGAAGATAAATTAATGTCCAATAAACACATGAAAAAATACTAATGTCTCTAATCATGAGGGAAATGTAAATCCAAACCCCGATGAGATATCACCTAACTCCGTTGAGAAGAGCTCTTATCAAAAAATCCCAAAACAACAGATGCTGGCGTGAATGCAGAGAGAAAGGGACACTTATACACTGTTGGTGGGACTACAAACTAGTCCAACCCCTATGGAAAGTATTTTGGAGATACCATAAAGAACTAAAAGTAGACCTACCATTTGATCCAGCAAACCCACTGCTAGGTATTTACCTCAGGAAAAAAGACATTTTATAAAAGAGATTCTTGCACTCAAATGTTGATAGCAGCACAATTCACAATCACATAGATGTGGAAACAACCCAAGTGCTCATCAACACATGAATGGAATAATAAAATGTGGTATATGTATACCATGGAGTTCTACTCAGCCATTAAAAATGGTGATCTGGTATCTTTTATAACAACCTGGATGTAACTGGAGATCATTCTTCTAAGTGAAGTATTGCAAGAATGAAAAGAAAAACACCACATGTACTCAATACTAGACTGAAACTAATTGATCAACACTTCTGTGCACATATGGAAGTAAAACTCAAGGACAATGAATAGGTGGGAAGGGGGAGGAGGAGATGGGTAAATTCACACATAATGTGTACAATGCACACTGTCTGGGTGAAGGGCACGCTTATAACTTTGATTCAGACTATACAAAAGCAAATTATATAACCAAAACATGTTTACCCCTGTAATATTCTGAAATAAAAAAAAAGGAAAAAAGCATGTAATTTTATACTGTTTAAAATTAAGGTTCTATGTCATTTTATTGTGACATATTTTCTTTTGCTCCTTTAAAAAATAAAAACTTATACTAAAATTATTTCAGTTAAATGAACAAAGCATTTTTTAAGGAAAAGATAATGGAGCATACGCATTTAAATGGGGGATTGAATTGACATGTAATTGAAAACGAATCTCAAAGAATTTCCCTCTTGTTTCATTTCTGAATATTGCTCCTCTTTGGTAGAAGATTCATTAAGAGTCACTCAATTTTTGTCACTTGGAGTAAGAAGGTGATTAGAAAGGGCTAGTAGTAAATAGAAATATTTTTCTACTTTGTTGTCATTTTTCAAAATTCTAACAAGCTTGGGCTAAGATCGATGAGAACTGCCCACTGCTAAGGTCAGTGTGGCCTAATTAGTTTTGCTACATTGCCACTGTAATTTTGCTTGACATGACATTGAGGGCAGGCCAAGAAGGCAGTCAGCATCTAACAGTCGTGATGAGCATTAGTTACACCTAGTGACAGAGTAATTAGCACCTATGTATACAATTTTACCTGAAAGGAAAGGAAATATGTGATGCCCAGTCCCCTGATAAAAATGTCAATGATTGTCCCTTCTCTACTGAAAACTTTAAAAGTCTATACGCCTTACTGATTGCATACATCCTAGGCTAATTGTAACTTTGGGCAATGATGTGGTTGAGTCATTTATTGAATTCTGTTTTATTTATTTTTTTCTACTTGCACTTGCATGCTTATTGCGGCACAATTCACAATAGCAAAGATATGGAATCAACCCAAGTGTCTATCATTGGATAAAGGAATAAAGAAAGTGTGGTATATATACATAATGGAATACCACTCAGCCACAAAAAAGAATGAAATCATGTCATTTACAGGAATATCGATGGAACTGGAGGTCATTATGTTAAATGAAATAAGCCTTGCATGAAAAGACAAATATGGCATGTTCTCACTTAGACGTAGGAGCTAAAAATTTGATCACACAGAGGCAGACAGTGGAAAGACAGTTAACAGAGACTGGAAAGGGTGCATAGGGGGAAAGGGCAGGATGAAGAGAAGTGGATTAAAGGGTAGAAACATAAGGAAAAGTAGAAGGAATAAAGTCAATGTTTAATAGCAGAGTAGGGAGACTATACTTAACAAAAATGGCTGTACTCGGATGATGAACTTTCTAAATACCCTTACCTGATCACGTGCATTATATACATGTAAAAAATTTCACATATACCCCATAAATTTGCACAAATAAAAAATAAACTTTGTATAAATGCCATAAAAAATTTTGAGCATAGTGACCAAAATTTGATTTGGGGCCTATTCTTTTTTTACTCCTTGTCAATGTGGCCTCCCCAACAAAGACAGCCACTTGCTAGAAACTACTTGGTTATTCATACAAGCACATTAGTACACAAGTCCACCCACTGCCCATGGGTGACAGAGAGTAGTCACGTTCATGGCTTGTTGTAAAACATCATGTTCTGAAGCATCCATGTTTAAAGTAGTCTCTCTATTAATTTCAACTTATCAGCAATGAGAAACAATTTTATGGTCCCCGAAGGCACAGAATTCTGTGGTATTGTGCTCCCTTCTTGTTTTATACCACAGATATTCATCTTCTTTGGAGAGGAATTGAAGAAGGCTATTTCCACGACGAAGTGAAATTCAACATCTCTTTCATGACCATTATTTTCTTTGAGGGTTTTATTTGGAGAAGTAGTCTGGGACACTGAATTTTCTTTGAACACCTATTGAAATATTTTAGTTGGCTCCTACTCTCAAAATTGAAGTGAAGGATCACAAACTATTTTAGCCAGTTGAGGATCTATTTGTTTTTAAGATATCATAAATAATTTACTGAAACACCAAAATTTGTTCTGATTTTTTATAAACACTTTTAGTGATAAATTTACTTCATTATATTGATTTGTTGAAGTATATGCTTCATAATATTTTAATTTCTTGAGAATTTTCTTATTCTTAAAGATATGAGAAGAGCATTTATTTAAACTATGAAATATTCCCTAAATTTTTTAGAAAACCTTCTATTATGGCTTTTCTTTTTAAATTTGGTTTATTCTTCTGTTGAAGTTTAAATGATTTCTCTTGATTCATCTCTCATAACATCAAGAAATCCTGTTCACTATTCATTGTGATAATACTTTGTATACCTAACAGTCTCTTCTCTGGCTGTTTTTTTAGAAATAACAAAAAATTTCCATTTGTAGTTTCTTCTCAAGGCATCTGTGTTTTCATTTTTGCTAAGCATGCCCATGAAACTATAAAGTGGAAATTTTCCCTTTCAAAATGTCAAATACCTGGTGATTCATAATGATGGGAAATAAAACAATAATTATTAAATAGCCCATTTATGTTACCACATGGAGATATAATAAACTTTCTCTGATTTCATTAAACATGGTCACTTTGTGATACTCCAACTGAAGGAAAACTACTTCCTTCTCGTGCTGAGAAATAAAACCATGGCTAGAGACACTGATTGATTATCATTCTCCTAAATTTAATAACTGTGATTAACCACTGGCCAAACATCTATTTCCCTTTTTAAATGCTGTAGAATGCTACCATTTTAGTCTTACATACCACTTGGGAAAATTTTAAGCACCGTCTCTTTAGAAATTATCTGCATAAGTGTATTCCATTACTTTATCTTCCCTCATGCTGTCTTTCCCGTGGAGAAGAAACCCTTTAAAAAGCAAAGAGAATACAAATTAGCAAGTGTTTTTTTAAAAATAATCTCCATTGAAGTATAATTTATATATTATAAAACGTATTGGATATACTGATTTTCAATCACCTCAAAAGTTTCCCTCATGTATCTTCCCATCCTGACTAGGTCCTTAGCAACGACAAATCCTCTTTCTTTTACTTTAGAGTAGTATTGCCTGTTCTTGAATTTCATATAAAGAGATGTATTCAGGATATACTTTTGTGTGTCTGGCATGTTTTCCTAAGCATAATTATTTTAAGACTCATAAATGCTACAGTGTGATTTTGTAGTATGTTTCTTTTTATTCTCCCATAGTATTTCATTGCCTACATGTACCACGATTTGTTTATTTTCAGCTGTTAAGAAGATTTGGATTGTTTCTAGTTCAAGTTATTATAAATAAACCTGTTATGAACATCATGTAAAGGCTTTTTCCGGACATATATTTTAATTTCTCTTGTGTAAATATCTAGGAATCAAATTGACTAGTCTTATGGTAAGTTCATGTTTAACTCTGTAACAATCTGCCAATATGTTTTCCAAAGTTGTTATACACATTTTATAGTCTCATCGTTGATATATAGAATTACAGCTGTTCTTCACTGACACTTGATACTGACATTATTTTTCATTTTAGGCATTCTAATGGATATGTCGTGGTATGCCACTTTGGCTAATGAGTACTTTTCATGTTTCTCGGCCATTTTTAATCTGATTTTTAGAAGTGTCAGTTCAAATTATTTATCCATTTTTAAATTGTCTTAGTTTTGAGGTATAGGAGTTTTTATTTATTCTATATTATGTATATTTTCTATATGATTTACATGTAATATATTATATACATATTTAATTTTTTTGTAGTCTGTGTCATTCAGTTTCTTCAGGAAATCTTCTGAAAATCAAAAAGTCTTCATTTTGGTAACAACCAATTATATTTCTTTCTTTACAACATGTGCCCTTTTCTTTTCTGTCTTACTTAGAAAATATTGGCCTCTTTAAGGTCACAGATTTTTTTTCTGTCTATTATACAGTTTGAGTTAATTTTTTTGCACGCAAAAATAATGATTTTTCCCCCAAATATATATGTAGTTTTTTCAGCCTTATTTTTCTAGTGAAATATCCTGACACCTTGTCAAAAATCAATTGACAGTATATATATGAATTTATTTTTGTGCTCTCTTTTCTATCCCATTGTTCTGCATGTCTACCTATCCTTACTGCAATTTCACAATGTCTCAATGTAGTCCTATGGTAAATCTCGAATCTGGTAGTTAATGTCCTTTAAGCTTGTTGTATTTTTTTCTTGAGAATTATTTTGGCTAATCTAGGACCCTTGCATTTCCATACTGATTTTACCATCAGCTAGTTTGTCAATTTCTATGACTTGGATTTGTAGATTTTTATCGGGATTTCCCTGAATCTATCAAAAAATTTGGAAGAAAATAACTTCTTAACATTATTGAGTCTTCCAAATCAAGTACATGTTACATATCTTCATTCATTTAGGTCATCTTTCATTTCTTTTGAAACTGTTTTAGGGTTTTCAGTGTATACTTGTAAATGTTATATTAAATTTATCCTAAAAATTCATGTATTTTATAATACTTTAAAGTTTTTTTAAGTTTCACATTCTGTTTTTAATCAGCATATACTGAGTCACTGATATTCTCTTCTTTCTCATTAGATACACAACTTGTTTGACCTTGAGAATTGATTTGGCCACTCTGTACCTTGGTTTATCCATCTGTTCGTGGGATAAAATGAGATTATGAATCTGGAGGTGCTTGTTTAATCATTAGAAAATAAAGATGGAAATTTGTTCATTAAATTAATGGGACAAGAAAAATGATTTTGTTTGTGATATCTTACTGTATTTTCCGTTATGCAAGTTGCAATATAAATATAGGTTTGCAAGATAAAATAATAAAAGAACTATGTTAACGCTTTAAAATATGTGTTTTTTAAAGCATTAAAGAACTACTGGTAACCACACAAACATAACTAGGGTTCTTATGTATCTTTTGACACAGAAGGTATAAAGTTTTAAGAGTGGGTATGGGGATATAAGTCTAAAGTAGGGTAACCAGTTAAGAAGGATATAAAACACTATAGAAGACAAATCTGTATGCTGATGTGTGTGAAATATGATTTGCACTCATATAGAAAGATGTTTTATTCAGTCTTCATTATGTAAGGAGTATGTTTTATCAAGCCTGTCTACTATGGGCACCAAATTTTTGACTGAAATTGCCAAGGTTAATATGGCCTAATTTTATCCATAATAACATGTAAAAGTGATATATCTCAGACAGCTTTAAGTATACCAAAAAGATGAGCTGAGCTTGGCTTTACCACAACAGTGAATGAATTGTATAAAATGTACTACGTAGCTAAAAATGCAAAACAAGCTATAGCTAAATGCATTATGCCACTAATATATGTATCCAACCACTTTTCCCTAAGGAATTGGGAAATCTTCACTCAGATGAGGCTAAAGAAAAATGTACTAAATTTATGCTTCCTTGAAGTTTTTCATTTCTTATCCTCTTTGTTATTAGAAATAAAGCGTATTTAGGACAGAGATCATGTTGTTCTGAAATACTGAAATACCAGCCTCTTCCAGAGGGCTTTACCTGGTACCTGGACCATTTTGAATGCTGAGCAAATACTTATTTATTCAATACATATATTTTTCTTGGTCTTTGGCATTTAAAGATTTACTATGGTATCCTTCCACTAAAATCTGTTTGTCCTTTACATATTTTATTTATTTGCATCGAAATAAAGATTTATTGAGCATTTACATATAGCAGGATCTATGCTAGGTTCAAGGAAACAAAGATGAAAGGCAATACTAAGTAGAAAAGACTTTGTCCTAACTGCAAAATCTCTTCATTCTGTAATTGGTCAACAATGACTCTTTAACCAGAGACTTTGTTGTGAAAGGCAGTCTCATGTACACAGTCTTTGACCTCTGCTTGGCCACATAAGAATGGGACTCGAGCCTGGAACACTTCCTTACCAAGAGGTAAATAGCTCACATTGCCTGTGCCAGGCTCATCACTTTATGTGGGAATATCATTCCCTATTTCAGAATCTATGATGGTTCCTTTGTTCTACTTAAGCCTATATGTCAGTGGCCATTAGGTCTGCCCTTAGGTTTCAATATTTCAAACTCCACAGGATGGGAGTTGGGGTTCCTTCTACTGAGGTGCAGAAGAAGAGAGAATGCAAGCCAATTCCCCTGCACAGGCTGTCCAGGGGACCTCCTAGCCAAGGGGATTCAATGTACATTATAGAAGTTGATCTTGCTTTGTTTCTTCTCTGTGTACACAAAGCATTATTCCATCCAGTGCTTGACTGTTTGTTTCCTTTGGTGACTCTAATACAGAGAGGCAGTGGCAGAAGTGTTTAGTTCTCCTCTAGGGTTAGTAACCAGGGCCTGGTGCTCTGCTTTCCAAACGCTGATAACCAGTGCACGGTGTTCTGTTTAACAGTTGTCATCTTTTTTTCCATTGCTGTTGATTGCTACAGCAGCTATACTTACAGCAGCAGATCCGCAGTACCTAAAGTTTCAAACTATAACATATAGTTTATCATCATCAAAGTTTTTGTCTTATTAATTTCTTCCCTGTCAATTGCCATACTTTTATTGTTTTTCTAATACTTCTTACTTTTGGTACATTTCAAATTTGACATCTTGAAACACATTGCTCTGGTAATAGATAATGGCTTCTCCATGCTACAGTGATTCCTGCTGTCTGATTTACATTCTTTGGGTGATTAGCAGTTTGACTCTGCTCCTAAATTATAAGGTCCTGGAGGGTGCAATTACATCTCATTAATGATAAAGATCACTGTATGTCTATTGAATTACTGAATCGATGAATAGAGATATCTCACTAAAATTTCTCTATTTGCTACTCTATTAGTCATGGTACTCCAGAAAAAACAAAACCAATAGTAAATCTATCTATCTATCTATGTAATATATCTATATACATGTATCTAGATCTAAACTACAGATAGAAATTTATTTTAAGGAATTGGCTCACATGATTGTGGGGGCTGCTTAGCCAAAATTTGTAGAGCAGCCTGGTAGGCTGGAAATTCAGGGAAGTATTGATGTTTCAGCATAGAGTCCAAAATCTGAGGGCTGGAAACTTAGCCAGAGTTTTAATGCTGTCTTAAGGTAGAATCAATTTCTTGGGAAACCTCTGTCTTTGCTCTTAAGGCCTTCAGCTGATTGGATGAGGCCCACCCACAATGTGGAAGGTGATATATTGATTTAAATGTTAATCGGAATTTTTTTTTATTTAGGAATATTATGGGAGTATTAATGTTTTGGTTACGTGAACTGCTTTTGAAGAGTTTGAGACAAAATTATAAGTGTGCCCATCATCAGATAGTGTGCATTGTACCCATTAGGTGTGATTTTATCCATCCCTTCCTCTCCTCTCCAACCTGCTTTATCTCCATTGAGTTTTACTTCCATATATGCAAATGAATGTTGATCAGTTAGTTCCAATTTAATATTGAATACATGTGATTTTTGTCCATTCTTGTGATATTTCACTTAAGAGAATGATCTTCAGTTCCATCCAGGTTGTTACAAAAGGTACATGTTCACCTTTTTTTTTTTTATGGCTGAGTAGAACTTCATATTATACATATACCACATTTTATTAATACACTCATGTATTAACGAGCAGTTGGGTTGATCCCCCATCTCTGCAATTGTGAGTTGTGCTGCTATAAACATTCGAGTGCAAATGTCTTTTTTATAAAATGTCTTTCTTGCCTTTGGGTAAATATCTAGCAGTAGGATTGCTGGATCAAATGGTAGGTCTACTTTTAGATTTTTTTCTCTTTAATCCATTCAGCCAGTGTGTGTCTCTTGATTGCGGAATTCAAGCTATTCACATTTATTGGAAAAATTGGTAAGTGGGGTGGGTTTTTGTTTATCCTGTTAAATAGAACCTTGTTGCTTTGTTTTACCTCTGTGCCATTAGGGTATATGGAATTTGAGCTTTAACTTTTGGGTGATTTTACCCTGGTGTGTGTTTATTGTGCTGATTGATGTATAATGCAGATCTGAGTACTTCCTATAGAGCAGGTCTATTCTCGACAAATTCCCTCAGTGTTTGCTTGTCTGAGAAAGTCTTTATTTCTCCCTCATATAAGAAACTTAGTTTTGGAGGGTACAAAATTCTAGACTGTCTATTACTCTATTTGAGAAGACTGAAAATGGGGCCCCAATCCCTTCTGGCTTAGAAGGTCTCAGTTGAGAAGTCTGTCATTAGTATGGTGAGTTTTCCATATTTAGTATTTTTTTTATTTTGGGTCTCTGCATTCAAAATTAATATAAATGGTATTGTACTTAAGAAGTGGTAAAATATGTTGGAAATAAGTTGCTTATCTTCTAAGCAAAGGTAAAAGCTGGAGAGTATGAAAAGATAATAGAGAAGGAAACTTGAATTAAGGAGATTCTTAAATAGTTGCAATTTGAAAAATGTTTAGTTTTTAAAACAGTGAAAAGTTTATTAAATAGTATATAAATAATTCTATTAGCAAGAATTTTCCAATGGCAGATATTCCACTTTATTGTAATCCTGATTTACATATTCATTTACTAATTCTGGTAATCTTAAGTTGTGGAGATATGTTAGGATTTTTTGTATTAAACTGCATTTATGACTTTATCAATAAATATATCTTAATTTTTATAGTCTTTTTAGGGCTTCTCTTTATTATTGACCTGCTCCAATATGCATATGCCAGTGTATGTTCAATTCAGTCTAAGGAGAGCTTAAATATACTTTCTGGAATCTTGAAGAATGGCAGGTCATTCAAGAAACCTCCAGGGAAGTATTAATACTTGGCTTTTTCTCCAGCCAGAATCTCATCTGTCCCAACAGTGGAATCTGCTACAAGGATAAAGAGATATTCTAAATGAGTGTTGCTTAGCAGAATAAATGGCAATTTTGATTGTCTTGCCTTTCACATGCTTTGCTCCCTTAGTCCTTGTGGAAATTTAAACAGCTGGTAGACTTGCAAGCTCCTGTGGTGGGTAAGAGACAGGGATAGTATGAGTGCCTTCTTTTATCCTCTAGTTCAGGATCTGGAATGAGAGTGAAAGGATTCTGGAAGATGGAAACACTCCCCACTTAAACAGCCCACATTTGTTCATTCCTTATAAAGGTAGCAAATGACACGTAGAAAGATGTTTGTATTTCCTATTGACAAATATAGCAGAGAAATAACTTTTATTGCACATTCCCTATGTTTTAAACACTATCATAAATACTTCATTTATATTTCATTCAAAACTCACCACAGCCCTGAGGTAGATATTTTTGCCACCATTTTACAGAGATTTAGTAAATCTAGCTGAAAACTTAGCAAATATATCAAGAAGATGACAAAGAAAGAATTCCAGGCAGTCTCCTAGGTCCATGTTGTCAACCTTTTGGCTTTGTCATTGTGACGGATATATCTGCTGGATGATATGGGATTCTATGGGTAGAAATCCTTACCCAGAAGGACAGAGCCTGAAATAAGAACAAGTGATAGGGAAAATGTCTCCAGGTTTCAAAGGGGCAGAGTGGTACAGTGGTCAAGGTTAACATCTCTGGAGGCAGGCTGTCTCTCTTCTATTTGCACTTCACCATTTATGACCTTGGCGTCATGGGCATGTTTCTTCTCAGTGCCTTCAATGATCAAAGTCTTCATCTTTAAAGTAGGTATGGGTACTTGCCTTACACTGTTTCCATGAAGGTTGGGTGAGAAAGTTAATCTAAAGCATTTGCAACATAATTCAGTGCTCAATAAATGTTGGAAAAATGATTCCAGGTTAATTATGAGTTGGCTACTTCAAAGGTGGGAAGAGTAGAAGGTAGAAGGGAGAGAATGTTATAGGCAGAAGGATTGGCATGATCTCTCTCTTTGTCCGCCCCTTAAATTTTCATAATATGGTCTATAAAATGGAGGACAGAAAGTGGGCTTAAGCTAAAAAATAAATAGTTCAGAATTTGTCTTAGATGAAAGGGACACTGGGAAATGAGAAAGTAGAAATGGAGATGTTTAAAGTGGTGGCTGCCATCTGAAGGTATGTGCAATGTGCCTTCTGACTATGGGGAGAAAATAAATGTGATTTATAAAACAAGCTTGTTTCTCTTGTTGAGCCCTGCAATCCAAGTGAAGACTGTGCTATTGAAGAAGCAATTATGTAGATTTATGAGAATATTAATTCATTGACAATTTGGGAAGAATATAAGTTTTAAAATCAGATCACATAGTATTTTAATGTCATTACTCCTTCTCATTTGTGCCTTTGAATAAGTTATGCATCTTCTCTGGGTTTTACTTTCTTTTATTGGCTATTAATTGTGTGAAATATACACTGAAATAGGAATATAAAACTTATGTATACATTTTGAAAAAAAATTAGCCAAGCATGGAAATATATCCATTAACCTTTTAGAATAAAGCTGTATAACTTTCCTTCTCTTTGCAGCTCTTTTTTTCCATCCTCTTTCCCCAGAAGTGTGCTATGTTTTTGTGATTATTCCCTTGCTTTTCTTTAAAGTTCTACCAATATATATGGATCCCTTAATAATATGGTATAGTTTTGCTTTGCTTCAAAGAAAATCAGATTGACTTCTTTTTCTGTGACTGATTCTGTGACATGTTCCTGGCATGCAAAGTTTAATTACATGAAATTTTGGCTCAAGGATTCCCCATTGACTTGGCCAAACTTTTTAAAGATGGAACTGCAGTCTGAGACTACCAAGCTTTGCCTTCCTTCTAGTTCCCTCCCAGGGTCAGACAGGCCTCACAGTCTAATCTCTCTCCCCACATCCCCGTATCATTCTCTTTTTCAATCACCGATATTTCCCCCAGTATATCTCTTGCTTGACAAATCTTTATGTTTGCTTCTTAAAGGATCCATTTTACTTTATTTTCTGTGTATAACCAATTGTTCCTACATGTGAGCTTCAGTTTTTTTATCTGTAAAATGGAATTTTTAATATCTACTCAATATGTTTGCTCTGTAGGCTAGAGAGCTAAGGCATTTGTCATAGGCTTTAGAATGTTGGCTACTATTATTTCCACTCCTCAAGATGTCCCTTTCAGAACATAGAGGAATTGTGTTAATAGTTCAGTTGTCATGAACTAAGTCCACTCTTGAGTGAGCTCTACCACAGAACATCTCTGTGCATTTGTGCGAGCCACTACACTTTCCTGAGCCTCTCCTTCACCACTCACAAAAATTAAAAAATATACTTTGTTTTAGCTAATTAGTGACTGTATTTGATGGTTTTTATAATTCATAACTAACAAATTAGTAAATAGATATTAAAAATTTTAAGACTGTGAACAGTTATATAAAAGTAAGGGACAATCAGACATTAGTAATTTGAAACTTTAATAATTACAAATCAGTACTACTATATACAGTGTCACCATGTATTTGCTTGTATCCTTTCAACCCATTCCATGGTTTCAAAATGCCATGTCTTGCCGGGCGCGGTGGCTCACGCCTGTAATCCTAGCATTCTGGGAGGCCAAGGCGGATGGACTGTTTGAGCTCAGGAGTTCCAGACAGCTTGAGCAAGAGCAAGACCCGATCTCCACTAAAAATAGAAAGAAATTAGCTGGACAACTAAAAATATATAGAAAAATTAGCCAGGCATGGTGGCGCCTGCCTGTAGTCCTAGCTACTCCGGAGACTAAGGCAAAAGGATTGCTTGAGCCCAGGAGTTTGAGGTTGCTGTGAGCTAGGCTGATGCCACGGCACTCTAGCCTGGGCAAGACAGTGAGATTCTGTCTCAAAAAAAAAAAAATGCCATGTTTAAGTAAATTATATGCACGTGAATAAATCTTAATGCTAGGTGAATATAGATAGATGTATATATATATTAGTGTAATAATATATACTAGATATAGATATTAGTGTAATAAATATTTCTTAACTTGACAAAAGAAGCTTTGCTTGGCTATAAACCTATGCATTTATGAATTATATAGTTATCAGAAGGCAGACAAGCACAGAATATAGTTTTATCTTTCTTGATTTCTTTTCAGATAATCTCTGTTTTGATCATACACCATATAGTATACAATAGTGGCAAACTTTGAAAAATGACATCGAGTATTCACACTGAATATAAACACATTTACAATATTTAGGTATTGCCTAGAATAGAAGTAAGAAATATGGAAGGGAACTTTGTTTTCTGACAATTACGGATATTACCTCAACCTTCAGAGATGCAATTCAAAACTTATTTATGATTTAATTTTAACTTCTCTATTACATTTAATGTTTTCATGTTTATCTTTGATATTTATATGTATCTCAATATCTTTCTATATTGAATTCCATTTCTGCAAATATTGCTTCTCAAATAGTTCTCCATGTAAATACAAAAGCAGAGATTTTTGATATATGGTTACTGTATTCAGTACAGCGATTGCCCATCTCAAGAAATATTTGAAATAAGACTCCAGTGTAACCCAATAATACAGTGAGTTCCATAATGATTAGTGTAATGCAATTCTACCAATTTATGATTGCATGTTCATACATGTGTTATTGATTCTAAGGTAACTACAGATTTGGATTTATATAGGGCTGATGAGTAATGGCCAAATAGACCATTCAATTGAATAATAATTTTTAGAACCAAACATTGGCATAATGATAGTATTCCTAAAAAGTTGTAAGCCTCACCTCCTTTTCAGTAAAATGGATTTTTAATATACCATAAATCATGGTGTGAAGATTCAATTAGAAAATGTAATTTAACTATTTTCAATTTTAATTTTTTTATGTGCTATTTGCCGCTAAGAAGAAATTGTAAGGAAGATGAGGAAATCATAAAATATTTATACTTAATTTCAAAATATACACAAAGCATCATAATTACCTAATAAAATTAAAGATGCTGGGAAACTTTCTCAGAATATGTCTCTAGATGCATAGATATATGTTCTTGGATTTATTCTAGGAATGATGGCTAGTTGTTCCTCAAATAAAGGGTTCTGTGGCTAATAAGTTAGGCATCATTTGTTTCAGCAAAGTTAATCAGTTTTTCAAAAAATTATTAATATTATAGAGCTTCTCAGAATTCTGTGGTAATACACATAGAATCTTCATTCAGAAGCACAAATTTGCAATGGTTCCCGAACTTGTTTGGGACTACAGAACTCTATTTTCCCTTAAAGATTTCTATGGAAAATGTGTTGGCAAATGTTGATATGGGCATTAAATGCAATTTAAATTTAGAGAAAGGAGAGATGACTTTTCCTAAGGAAGTGGGCAGCATTTTTTGAAGAATTAGCAATTAAATAATGAGTTGGATATAGGAGCAGGAGAAAAGAGAACATTCTAGGAAACAGTTTAGAAAGCATGAGGAGATTGATAGGCTCATCAAGCCATGACAACAAAGTTTCATATTGGGAAAAAAGTGGGCAATATATTTTTATACAGAAAATATAGACAGTTTCTGGTGTTCTGGACAAGCAGAAAAAAGGACTGGATTTTTATCTTTAATTTTGACTTTCCCTATTTAAGTTTTTAATCCATCTGGAATGGTGTTTCATACTTAATGTGAGGTAAAGATCCAATTTTATCTTTTTTTCCATAAGAATAAGCAATTCTCTCAATAACATATATTGAAATGATTATCTGATTCCACTTTTGGGTAATTTCAATTGTGTCATAAATCATGTTTCCATAAATGTATTTTGGTGTACTCTGTTTCATCACATCAGTCTATTTGATCATCCCTATTCCAACACCCCACCATCTTAATTTCCAAAACAAGTCCATCCACCTTGATCTTCTGCAAGAGTTTCTTGGAATACTTTACACATTTGTCAAGTTCTAAAAATCAAAATAAAACAAAACAAAGTTGGATTTTTATTGAGGTTATATTGAATTCATTAATTAATTTGGTAATACTTGACATCATTATGATACTGAATCTTCTAATTCCTTAATATGGTATGTCTCCTCATTTAGATCATCTTTAATATCTTTCAATAAAATAATATTCTGCATAATAATATCACATACTATTTATTAAATTTATGTCAATATTTAGTATTTGATACTATTTTAAATAGTATATTAAAATATATATTTTAGATTTCTTTTGTTAGGATAGAGACATTCAAATGATTTTGTATATAAATTTACTATTCAGCAAATTTATAAAAATTAACTATTAATTAAAATAATCAATAGTTGGCTGGGCTCGGTGGCTCACGCCTGTAATTCTAGCTCTCTGGGAGGCCGAGGCGGGCGGATTGTTTGAGCTCAGGAGTTCGAAACCAGCCTGAGCAAGAGCGAGACCCTGTCTCTACTAAAAATAAAAAGAAATTAATTGGACAGCTAAAAATATATAGAAAAAATTAGCCGGACATGGTGGTAGTCCCAGCTACTCAGGAGGCTGAGGCAAGAGGATCACTTGAGCCCAGGAGTTTGAGGTTGCTGTGAGCTAGGATGATGCCACAGCACTCTAACCTGGGCAACACAGTGAGACTCTGTCTCAAAAAAAAAAAATCAGTAGTTTATTTTGGATGTTTTCATACTGTCTGTTAAATATTACAACATAGTTTTTGCTTTTGCAATTCAATGCTTACTTTGATTGCTATGATCATTATTTCACCTATACACATGATGTTTGCTTTATGTGGTTAAGAATATTCTTTTTTGTTCTTCATTTGCGAAGAACTTTTTAATGGATAGTTATTAATTTTTTCAAAGTTTTAGGTATAATTTAAAATATATGATATTTAATTTTGAATTTATTAAAAGGTAAATTAAGTTACTTATTTTAAATAAAATTACTTAAAAAAATCTTATGTTCTAGAATAAATGTAATCTGTCATAATATAACATGTGTAAAACTTCATAATTCAGTTTACTTATTTAAGATTTTTATTTATTATTATAAGTTGGATGTGTGTGTGTGTGTGTGTGTGTGTGTGTGTGTGTGTGTGTATGAATGAGTGTGTGGAAATCCTCATGGGCAAACAAGAATACTAATTTTAAGAATATGTGGATGATATAATCCATCATAGTCAAGAGTATTTATCTAAGCATATAAAGCTCTTTGTACAGAGAAAGGACAGAGTACATGTTACTTCATTTAATAAGTGCCTCAATTGAGCAATGACTAAATTTTGTAAGAATACTGGGGGAAAAAAAGTAAAGATTGCTCTTTGAGACTGTGTGAAAAGTATTGCCATGGGATGAGTAGAAGGATGAGTAGAAGTCTGTCAGGAAAAGAAGAGGTGGGTGGGGGTCAGGGGTGCAGGGGGGTTTTGGAGCAAAGAAACCAGAGGCATGAACTGTATGTTTCTTTTTTATTGCGATTGGTCTCTTTTTAGTCAGACGTATTTTCTGGAACCATATTCATGAATCTGGCTTTGGGATTGCACCTTTAACTGAGAATCTTCATCCTCTTGGCTACCACTGCTATTCCCCTGATCACTGTTAAGTTGGTGGCATATTTAGCTATCTTGCCGTTTTCTCTGATTCCACCTTTACCTGTAATTATAAACCTCTGTATTGTCAGTGTTAATAAGGTTTCTTTTTATCTCCACTATGAGAGTCAGGCATAGGACCAGAAGCACAACTAGAGCATGGAAAATGGAATCCACAATATTAGGTGTAATTAACTTGATGAAGGATAATAAAGTGGTGGTAAGTGGAGAACTAGTAACTTTGTGTTTAGTTCCCTGACCGCTGGTCAGGAATCTACCACAGCTTAATCATGAAACGTCAGATATAAATAGAAGTGCAGATGTGAGACTGGCAAATGCAAGGTGGAGCCCAAATATACTATGCCAGGGCATGGTGGTGGGCTGTGAATGGCAGAGTCAGAAGAGGAGAACTAGAGTAGAGGATTGTTTGCAGGGAGAAGATGTATAGAAAAGTCCCAACAGACTCTCAAGAGCCAGGTACAGTGATGGAACAGTGTCTCATACATATTAATTTTTGAGGCAAAGGCATTATATGTAATCAAAATGTTTTCACTCCCATAATATTCTGAAATAAAATAATTGAAATTTAAACTATACCAGCTCAGTTGGAAAAAATAAAGGAAAAATAATATCTTGAATAATCAAGACCATTATGAAACTATGAATATTCATACAATGAGCATATGTTTTAGAATATGTGAGAGATGGAGCATAAATCTGCCGTTTTTAGGATCAGTCTTCTGAGATTTTCATAAAACAAAGGTCTTTTTAAAAAATTTCAATAGATTTAGGGGTGTGGGGAATTTCTGGTTACACAGATGAATGGTATAGTGGGGATATATGGGTTTTTTGTCTGCCCATCACTCAAATAGTGTATGTTGCACCTGATAGATAGTGTTTCTTCCCTAATCCCCACCCTTCCCCTCTTATGATTCTTCAGTGTCCATTACATCACACTGTATGCTCCTGCATACACATAGCTTAGCTCCCACTTATAAGTGAGAACATGTGGTATTTGGTTTTGCATTCTGCATTACTTCACTTAGGATAATGGCCTCCAGTTCCATCCAAGTTGCTGCAAAAGACATATTTCATTCTTTTCTGTGGCTGAGTAGGATTCTATAACGTATAGATATTACCTTTTCTTTATCCATTCCTTGGTTGTTGGGCACTTAAGTTGATTCTATATCCTCACAATGGTGAATTGTGCTGCAGTAAACACATGGCTTATGGTTTATGGCCAGTGTCTTTTTGATATAATGACTTCCTTTCCATTGGGTAGCTACTCAGTAGCAGGAATTCTTGGTTGAAGGGTAGTTCTATTTTTAGTTCTTAGAGAAATCTTCATACTATTTTCCATAGAGGTTGCACTAATTTACATTTCCACCAATAGTGTATAAGTGTTTCCTTTTCAGCACATCTGTGCCAACATCTATTGTTTTATGATTTTCTATTAATGATCATTCTGACTGGGGTAAGGTTGTATGTCATTGTAGGTTTAATTTGTATTTTCCTGATTATTAATCATATTGAGCATTTTTTCATATGTTTGTGGGTCATTTGAATCTCTTCTTTTGAAAAATATCTGTTAATATCTTTTGTCTACTTTTTAAAGGGAGTTATTATTTTTTTCTTCTTACTGATTTGTTTGAGTTCCTAATATAGTCTGGATATTAGTCCTCTGTCAGATGGATAGTTTGCAAATATTTTTTCCCATTCTATTGGTTATATACTTGCTCTGTTGATTGTGTCATTTGCTGTGCAGAAGCTTTTTAGCTTAATTACATCTTATTTATTTATTTTTGTTTTTGTTGTATTTGCTTTTGGGTCTTAGTCATGAATTATTTGCCTATTCTTTGTCCAGAATAGTTTTTTCTATGTTTTCTTCTAGAAAGTTTATGGTTGCAGGTCTTACATTCAAGTCTTTAATTCATCTTGAGTTAATTTTTGTATAGAGAGATAGAGGTCCAGTTTCATTCTTTTACATATGGCAATATAATTTTACCAGCACCATTTATTGAATGGACTGTCCTTTCCTCAATCTTGCTTTGTCAAATATAAGTTAGTTGCATGTATTTGGCTTCATTTCTGGGTTCTCTACTCTGTTCCATTTATCTGTGTGTTTACTTTTATATTACTACCATGCTGTTTTGGTTACAATCATCTTGTAGTATAATTGGAAATCAGGCAAACTGATGTCTCCAGATTTGTTTTTCCTTAGGATTGCATTGGCTATTTGGGCTATTTTTTGGTGCCATATGAATTTTAGGATTGGTTTTTCTAATTCTGTGAAAAGTGACATTGGTAATTTAATAAGGATTGCATTGAATCTTTAGATTGCTTTGGGTGATTTTCATAATATTGATTCTTCCAATCAATGAGCATGGGATATTTTTCCATTTGTTTGTTTCATCTAGTTTTTTTAATTGGTGTTTTGTAGTTTTCAATGTAGTGATCTGTCACCTCCTTGGTTAAGTAAGCTTCAAAAATGAAAGAAAAATAAAATGTTGGAAAAATATTCAGGAAAATGGAAATCAAAAGTGAGCAGGAGTAGCTATTCTTATATTAGATAAAACAGACTAAATCAACAATAGTAAGAAGAGACAAAGTAGATCATTATATAATAATAAAGGGAATGATCCAACAAGAAGATATAACAGTCCTAAATATATATGTACCTAATAACAGAGCTCCCAGATTCATAAAATAAATACTACTAGACCTAAGGAAAGATATAGATAGCAATACAATACTAGTGGGGGACTTCAACACTCCATCGACAGTAGTAGACAGATTAAGGCAGAAAGTCAACAAAAAAAAGTAGACTTAAATTGGACTCTAGAACAACTGGACCTAACAGACATTTACAGAACATTCTACTCCAACCTTGCAGAATATACATTCTTCTCAGCATCACATGGAACATTTACCAAGACAGACCATATGATAGACCACAAGCCTCAATAAATTTTTAAAAAGTCTAAATCATATAAAGTACCTTCTCAGACCACAGTGGAATAAAACTAGAAATCAATTCCAAGAGCAAATCTCAAAACTATACAAATACTTGGAAATTAACCTGCTCTTGAGTGATATATGGATCAAGGATGAAGTCAAGATGGAAATTTAAAAAAATTCAAAACAAATGATAACAGTGACACAAGCTATCAAAGCCTCAGGGATACAGTGAAAACAATGCTAAGTTTACAGTGTTAAATGCCTACATCAAAAAGACCAAAAGATCACAAATTGACAACCTAAGTCACACTTCAACGAACTAGAAAAACAAGAACAAACCAAACCCAAAGCTTGTAGAAGAAAAAAAATATCTTGTTGGCTTAGAGTATGGTGAGTGTAGAGTTAAAAGACAAATTGTTTTGTTCGTTTTAGTACAAAATTGCAGCAAAACACAAGTCAACAACTATGTCTGGTATTCAATCAAAAACAACAGTGATATGTTCCAGCAGTACAGCAAAAATGTTTTGCTAGATTTTTTGAGAGCAAGTATACTGTGCTAAATGGGGCATATTATGAGATTGTTAAGAAAAACTTTTATGATATTAAAATTTTGCCTTTTCCTCTACTTAATATTCAAAAACTTACACAAAGATGGAACTTTTCTATATTCACACAAACTTTTAGTAGAGCAAGACAAGAGAGACAGAAGAATCAATGACAGACACAAGTACTGAGATAATGATGCCAAGAAAAGCTTGTGGCTCGTCAGGAGATTTTGATGTGTTTTTTGCTGACTCACTTCCAGGGCTTGGATGGAGGAAAACCCAGAGATGAAGACAAATACATGACAGTGCCTGGATAAAATACCCTTGTTCTTTTCTCTCTCTTTGGGGGCATTAGTCTCAGTGATTTACATGGACACAAACCAGACCATCAGATTACTGACAGGCTCTTGTATTCTCATGGGGTTTGGTGAGTGAATGAAGACTGATGATGGCAAGCATATGAACAGTGCTTGGGAGCCAAAAATCCCAGCACATATTTCTACTCAGTCTGTTTTCTCTTTTTCTGCTTCCTCCTAGGTGTATCAGATCACATTTCCCATAATTTACATAATTATCAACATTGAAATGTCTGCCTGGCTTTTTTCATGCTATATTATCTCAGCAAGAGGAGAACTTTACTTCTTTAAAAAAAATTACTGCTTAGGTAAATTATCTTTTTTCTTTAACATTCTAAGACTGTATATCTTTTTAAATATTTTTATTTTATTAAGGTTAACTTAAGATCAACAAAATTTTAAGTGTATAATAGTGTACACTTAAGTGTACAATAGTGTATAGTCATTGTGGACTATAGTTACAGTGTTGTCCAGCAGATCTCTAGAGATTATTCTTTTCATTTAACTGAAAATTTTGGCACTTTAATTAGTAAATCCTCAATTTCCCCTCCATCTAGTCCCTGGAAACCATCATTCTATTCTTAGAATCTATGTATTTGACTCTGTTAAATATCTCATATAAGTGGAATCATACTATTTTGCTTTTTGGTGACCGTCTTAGTTCACTTACCATAATGTCCTCAAAGTTCATTGATGCCTCAGGTTGAAGAACTTCCTTCTTTTGTAAAGGCTTAAGAGTATTCCATACCGTCTTTACTTAATCCATTCATCTCTTTTTGGCCATTTAGATTGTTTCTTGACATTTCTAAACAATGCCTTAACAAACATGGGAGTATTAATATCTCTTCAAGATCTTGGTTTCAGTTTTTTTGAATAAATATTCAGTTGGAATTCCTGGATAATACATTAGTAGTTCTATTTTTAATTTTTTGAGGGCTTTCCATATTGTTTTCCATGGCAGCTGCACTATTTTGCATTCCCACCAATGGTGTACAAGAGTTCCTATTATCTGCGGTCTTACCAACCCTTGCTTTCATTTGATAATAGTCATCCTTGACAGGTATGAGATGATAACTTATTGTGGTTTTGATTTTTATTTCCCCAGCAACTAGTGATTTTGAACATTTTTTATATACCTGTTGGCTATTTCTATGTATTCTTTACAGAAGTATACTCAAGTCCTTGGCCCATTTTTAAATCAGGTTATGTATTTTGTTGTTATCGAGTGATAGGAGTTCCTTATATATTTTGGATATTAACCCTTTATCAGATATATAGTTTGTAAATATGTTCTTCCATTCTGTAGATTACCTTTTCACTCTGTTGTTTCCTTTGCTATGTAGAAGCTTTTTAGTTTAATGCAATCCCACTTGTTTATTTTTTTTCCTATTCTTTTATTATCATATTCATGAAATCATTGTCAAGAGAAATGTCATGAAGATTTCCCCCTATATTTCCTTCTAGGAGTTTTACAGTTTTAGGTTCTGCATTTAAGTATTTAATATATTGTGAGTTGATTTTTGTATTTGGTGTAAGGTAAGGGTCTAATATCATTCTTTTGCCTGTGGATATTCAGTTTTCCCAGTACCAATTATTAAAGAGACTATTCTTTTCCTATTGAGTATTTTTGGCACCCTTGTTAAACATTAGTTAACCTATGTATGTGGGTTTATTTGGGGATTCTCCAATCTGTTCCATTAGTCTCTGTGTCTATCTTTATGCCAATGCCCCTTTCTTTATTACTGTAGTTTTGTAATGTATTTTAAAATCAGGAAATGTAATGTCTCTAGCTTTGTTCATCTTTCTCAAAATTGATTTGGCTAGTCATGTCATTTTTGTGGTATCTTATGATTTGTAGAATTATTTTTCCTATTTTTGTAAAAAGTACCATTGGAATTTGGATAGGGATTCCATTGAATCTATAGATCACTTTAGGTAGTATGAATATTTTAACAAAATTCTTCAAATGCATGAACATAAGATATCTTTTTATTTGTTTGTATCTTCTTCAATTTCTTTCATCAATGTTTTTAGTTTTCAGTATAAATCTTTACTCTCCTTGGTTTATTTTATTTTAAGTATTTCATTCTTTTTGATGCTATTGTTAATGGAATTGTTTTCCTAATTTTCTTTTCAAATAACTTGCTGTTAGTGTATTGCAAAATAAGTAATTTCTGTATGTTGATTTGTTCCTAAATTTTTACAGAATTATTTATTAGTTCTAACAGTTTTTATGAAGTCATTAGGGTTTTATGTATATAAGGTCATGTCAACTGCAAATAGGGACAATTTTGTTTTTTCCTTTTGAATTTAGATTTTTTTTTTCTTGTTTAATTGCTCTACCTAGGGCTTCTAGTACCAGGTTGAATAGAAGCAATAAAAGGACATATCCTCATGTTGTTTCTGATCCTAATGGAAACCATTTTAGTTTTTGTCCATTGAGTATGGTGTTAACAGTAGGGTTTTCAGAATTTTTTAATAGACTATATTTTTAGGGAAGTTTTCAGTCCATGGCAATATTGAGCAGAAGGCATCGAGATTTCCTATTTATTTCCTGTCCCTCCTACAAGCTTAGCCTTCACATTATCAAAATCCCCCATCAGGGCTGAGCGCGGTGGCTCACGCCTGTAATCCCAGCACTCTGGGAGGCTGAGGCGGGCAGATTGTTTGAGCTCAGGACTTCGAGACCAGCCTGAGCAAGAGCGAGACCCCGTCTCTACTAAAAATAAAAAGAAATTAATCGGACAACTAAAACTATATAGAAAAAATTAGCCAGGCATGGTGGCGCATGCCTGTAGTCCCAGCTACTCGGGAGGCTGAGGCAGGAGGATCATTTGAACCCAGGAGTTTG
>CAUYSK010011833.1:0-18009 GCA_963575035.1 Avahi laniger | reverse complement strand
TTTGCCCGGGCTAGAGTGAGTGCCATGGTGTCAGCCTAGCTCACAGCAACCTCAAACTCCTGAGCTCAAGCAATCCTCCTGCCTCAGCCTCCTGAGTAGCTGGGACTACAGGCATGTGCCACCATGCCCGGCTAATTTTTTCTGTATATTTTTAGTTGTCTAATTAATTTCTTTCTATTTTAGTAGAGACGGGGTCTCGCTCTTGCTCAGGCTGATTTCGAACTCCTGAGCTCAAACAATCCGCCCGCCTCAGCCTCCCAGAGTGCTAGGATTACAGGCGTGAGCCACCGCACCCCGCCCTCCCGCAGTTTATTAACAATGAGTATTTCTCTGACTCCAACTTCTTGGCTTAAGCTTTGGATTTGAGGACTGCCTCAATGACCAAGCTTTGGGTTCTGTCGACTCCCAGCCTTGATCAGGCTTGAAAAACCCTTAGTCTGTCTCTCTGATTAGAGGCATGCGAGCTGTTCTTCTGTCTCATGACTTCCTTCCGGCAGTTTATCAGAGCAGGCCCTGCAGAACAGACCAATCTTGAGAGATTGCTCATCTAAGCCCCTGAAGCCTACCATTTGCTCACTCATCTTTGGGGCTCCTCTCTTTCCTAACTATTGCTCTGATAATTCTTTCTTTTTCTTCCCTAGTAATATTCTGTGATAGAGCCTAAAATTTCCTTCTCTGCCTTCCCCTACCTGCTCTGATTATGAAGATGGCTTTTTGGGGCAGTGAGGGGAGGTGGGTGGGGCGTGGAGGGGTTAAAAATTTAAGGTAAATATTCAGTGATATATGCCATACATCTAGAGAACATATGTCCTGAATCTTTGTAAGATCATTTATTTCAAACATTCTGTGTAAACATTTGGGAAGTTCACATGTATTAGGAACCACATCCTGATTTGTGACTTAGGAAATAGAAGTATTGTGACTGTATCCTTTTTTTGTCCTATGAAGTAGTAACAGACAGAAATCCTATATCAAGTTTTTTAGCAGTAGAAGCTGTTTCACCAAGTCCTATAAGTTCAGTATGAGTTGTCTCAGATAAACTCCAGATTTGACATACAGACTTGATTAACTGCATTGCCTTTAGGACTAAGGATTTTCTAATATTAGTGTGTGTTTGTGTTCTCCCTACCCCCAAAAAGCAAACCCTTACCCACAGCTGATGTCAAACTTCAAACTTTGCCGTATCAATGGCAGATCGAGTGACCTTAGCATAATGCCAAACTAAGAGTGGGACGAATTGGTGCTTATAGGACAGAAACCAGGCCAACTTAATGCTAAACAAGGGTTTATGAGCAGGGGAAAAAACAACCACTGGACAAAACTAGACATGGGAGTACCACTCTATCCACAGCAGTGTGCTCAGAGCTCTCACATATGTTCAATTCTCATGATTACTCTGTGAGATTGTAAGAGGTAGACTTTGCATTTTAAAGATGAGGAAGCAGAAGTAATTGGTCTAAGGCCACAATAAGTAAAAAAGCCAAGATTTGTGCTTAGATCTCCAAACTTCAAGTTTGGGGCTCTTTGCGCAAAAGGAAGATGCTTTATCTAGCTGAGATCTGAGATGTCTCAGTAACAGTAGTAACAGTCAACTTGGTACCAATCCTATTTAATCAAATTAAGCACTCTGTCTGATTGTTCATACCATCTATTTGAAAATATTCTTAACTTCCCAACATCTGATGCAGAGCAGAAGCTTATGTGCACATTTTCTCCACTCGAAATGTGTAAACTGCTCTTGTGAACCAACTTGGCAAACCTAGAAAGTCCACCATCAAGTTTAATCTTCCTTTCTTTTAGAAGTCCAGATCCCTTTGTCATCCTGAGGTGCTCTATGCCTCTTTCCTGTCTATTTTGTCCTTATTTCCAAAGAGAAGAAATGTGGATTCTAGATTCCCAGTTTAGAATCTGTAAAGGTGAATGTGTTGATATTTCCTTCAGGAATCCTCATTCCTGCTTCATCCCATGTGGCTGTCAGAGTAGCCCAGACTTGGACATTGCCTTAGGACTGGCTTTGAAATGTAATTAAATGATAGGAAGAGGACCCTGGGGTGAAACAGGGTCGGAGAGTCATCATGGTTTCCTCTCTGGTAAACTGAAGACCCTTTGAGATCTCGGTGAAGAATCAGGAGCAAATCCAAGGAACCATAATTGGGGTTTAGATTCAACTTCAGAGACTTAGTCACCACAATCCAGAGGAATTTGTGGGGATGTTATGTGTTCCACATAGCTACGGTATTCTTGTTTCCCTTTCCAGTCTGTGGCACAGTGAAGCTCATCACAAGAGCCAGTATATGGATTAGACTCATAGTGGTGTTGCTGCCACCATGGAAGTTCCTGAGACAACTTGAGTTGTCTTACGAGCACAGAACATCTTGTCCAAAGTACTACAGTATGCCCTTGGGTATAGCTACCAGATTTCCTACCCCTGTGGTGACCACATAGACCTTGTGAATACTGTCTGGATGGGAAGGAAAAAATAAAAAGTGATTTGAAGAGTCCTGGCTTCCTCATGGACTGCAAGCCTGCTGTCACCTTGTGTGAATTCAAGACTCCTTCACCAGTATGCCCTGCTTTGATACCCTCATCTTCCTCGGGTTACATGTTAAGAACATGCTCCTGGGAGCTACTCTGTCTCTGCCCTCTGCAGAGTATGGTTTAGAATAAGGATTCCACTGTCGTAGCTTAGTAAGTGGTTTTACTACATTCTCTGGATAAGATACATCCTTGATAAATTGATCTCAGATTTCATGAGATCAAGATATAGATGATATATAGATATCTGTATCTATATAGATATAGATGATATAGATGAATCCGTGAAGTTTTTAGTTGACTCTTGCCAGACTTTTACTGCTTTACTTCTGTTTTTCTCTCCTCCTTTCACATAATCAAAATGGTAGCCCCTCTTCCCATCTCCAGTTTCCTCCCATCACAGGAAGGAACTTTATATGGGACTTTTCCTGTATTAACTGAGGATATTCGTTCTAAAGAGTCTTTTAAAACCTAGTCTCTAAAAGGAGTTTTATGTTCTGACATCTCTGGATAAATTTATCTTCTAGATAAAAAAAGGAAAATTTCAGATTGGAAATTTATAGAACCCAAAGAAGACTTGCCCTGGTGTTTCTTTTAGTTACGTCTGCAGAAGTGTGTGAATTAGTTATTTTTAATGCTGTTTTATAGCACTAAAATTATTGAAAAAAGTGGTTACTTTTCTCAATTAGAAACATTTTAGTACTTAAATGACATCCCTCTGGTGTTTGAGCCTAGTTGAGTTCGGCCTGCAGGAAGTATGCTGAGTGAACACTTACTGGTTGAGTAAAAAACCAAATACAAACAGCAGTTGTTTATTATTTAATTCTCTTCAAGGGTGGTCATAGTAGTGGACTTTCTGTAGTTAAAATACAGATTAGGTTAGAGAGACAGGAAATTTTCACATTCTCTTCCCCAAATATTCTTCCTTAAGTCTAGCTTCTCAACAAATTGTCCTTCACTTGAGTGAGGCTTACTTGACTTAAATATCTGCAGACTTTTTGGTGGTCAAGAAAATGACTGTATATAAGTTCATAAATGGAAATGATTTATTTATAATTATTTTTCATAAAAGCATCAGTGAGTGAGGGTTTCTGCTTCCTATCGAAAGTGCTTAATTTACCTGCCAGTAACGTCAACCATGATCTAATCTTTGGCACATGAAGGTGATTTTCCAACAGATAAATTCACAAAAAATAGAATGCTTGTGCTTGTGGGAGATGCCTTCTCTGGCATCAAAGGATCCTGAAGATTCCTTTACAGACCACTATGATACAGAAGAACCTGTGGTTTTGATGACTCCTCTCCTTAGCTGGAGCTTCACTTCAATCTTACAGCTCATGTGCCTTCTTTCTAAATCAGATGCTTTATTGAGTTCTTCCTGTAGTGGAAGACAAGTGCCACTGAGTCCCTTGCCAGCATTCTTTTCCTGGCCACTCACCAGGCTTAGAATGTATTCCCTCTTTTCCTCCATTAGAGGAAGCCTAGTCTTTGGAAAATTAGTATTTAATTTACAGGGTCCTGAGGTTGCTTATTTTACTAAGCCCATTTGACCAATAAGGGAAATTCTTTAATAACTGCAATTAACAATTCTACCTTCAGTTTCTTGGTCTCTGTTACTACAGTAACATTAGCCATATGAGGAGATCCTCAAGCCATCTAAGGTTGTTGGGATGAAGTGTAAGGGACCACTGAGCTCTGATATTCAGGGTGTGTGCACGATTCTTGTTGCACTGTTCGAATGAATGTGGTCCTGGATCCTGCCCCAAGACTACAGTCAATCTACTTGGCTGTAGTAGACAGTGCTCCCTTGGCTGATGTGACTCAGTAATTCTGACCATAATGGCTTTCTGCTGCTCTATATTTAGTAGCACTCGCTCATGGGCTTAGTTATTGCTATCTTATTTTCTCACCTTCTGAGAATTACCTGTTGGTTGTAGGTCATTCTTCCTATTAAAAATAGGCACTTAGAAAACTATCACCAATATTAGTCAGTCTGGTATGGAAAGACATTTTGAAGTAGCAGAAAGATAGCCCTTCTGACATGCTGACACAGTTTCTTACTGCCTCAGCATTTCACATTACAGGAACTCGTAATACTTGAAGTAGCTTTATGTCTTTTCAGCCGTTGGGCCCTTGTATCTGCTGCAAAATTCTTCCCCTACCCCACCAGGTTGTGCTGCTTTCCTTTTCCTCAGATACTGATTCCTGTGGCACTCTACTGTGTAATGGTCTTTTCACATTGGCAGTGGCCCAGGTCATCATCTATCTACCCCGTGTTCTCCTTTCCAAATATCATATGTAGATGTTTGAAAGACACAGGTTCTTGGGTTGCTCTCCTGGGGTAGAGCTGAGTCTTTTGGACCTATACTATGTAAGTGGCCTGAAAGAAATGGTCATACCTGGAGGAGATGCTGTCCGATATCAAGTAAACAATTATCTTCAGGCAGTCTGGGATGCAGGTAAGTGCTACATGTCTCTCCATGGTACCTTTATGGTGGGCATAAATTTTAGAATATTAGACCTTTGGAATGGTCCAATTTCCAAATGCCTTCTCTTCAGTTGTTTTGTAAATATACCAATATAAAGGCATATTTAGAAGAAATGCAGCAAGAAGTACAGACCAGACCCCTGGGTCTGGTGGCAAGGTATGGGTATGTTTTACTGCATGTGTAGCAGCTTAGTGCTTCGTGGCACATTGTAAGTACTCAGTAAATGTTCATTGCTGCTATTATCACCACTAGTATTATTATTTAGAATTCAATGGGAGAAGTTAGTGTGGAGATTTCTCAGGATAAAATATACTCTTTAAAATCATTTGTAATTTTTTTTTAATTGTAGAGATTTACTTTAAGGCTATAAACAAACTGTCTCTAGTTAAAACAAGGAGCTAAACTTTCCATAGCTTAGTCCTGATACAGTAGTGTGACATTAGTAATTGCCTTCAGTCTTAGAGGTCAGTAAATAGGACTGTTTCTTATTAACTTGTTAGGGCATCATGAAATGCTTTGCCTACCCAGGACCCATTCCATTGGACTAAGCAGTTGGTATAGGAGGATTACTAATAGATCATTCCTTCTATATTGTTGCTAAAGTTATATAAATTCTTGTGTGTATGTTTGTAAATTGTTAAATATTTTTTTCATTTTATTTTAAAACATCCTATGAGGAGCTCCCCTACTTGAATTGTAAGACTGGTTTGGACATTCTTCATAATATTTAACATGGTTTTTCCTTTTCTTAATTATATTGCATGATCTCTAAATAATTCTTCCTTCTCCTGGGCAAGAGTACCTCCCAAATATTTATACATATCTGTGTTTATTTTCTTGCAGTTGAATTGGCAATGATCATGGACCGTTTGTATGGTGGTGTCTGCTATGCTGGCATTGATACAGACCCAGAACTGAAGTATCCCAAAGGTGCTGGCCGTGTGGCATTCTCCAATCAGCAGAGTTACATTGCAGCCATCAGTGCTCGCTTTGTGCAACTCCAGCATAATGACATTGACAAACGGGTAAGCAACTACTTAGGGTGGAATTGCTATGCAAGAGAAATGAAGGTTATTTTTGGGTCCCTGGGAAGAAGAGCACCTTGTGATAATAAGGGAGCAGCTCAACCTTGCATGGCATTAGTCCTTGAGTCCATCTAGGCTGCCTGAAAAAGAGAACACCCTTGGTATTTAAGGTGTTAGTGAATCTTCTGCCTCACCCATCCCCAGAGTGATGTTACACTTATGAAAATAACCCTGCAGAATTTAGCGTACCAAGCTAGTGCTGTTTAAAAGATGATGCTAACAGTGCATTAACAGAGGTTGAGAGCTGGTGACCTGTTTGACCTATATAGCGCTCTTAAAACAAACAAACTTGAATTAACATTTAAATGTTTAGGAGTATACAAAAACTGTTGAACTGGTTTCTTTTTTTTTTTTTTTTTTGAGGCAGAGTCTCACTCTGTTGCCTGGGCTAGAGTGCCGTGGCATCAGTAACTGGGACTACAGGCATGCTCCACCGTGCCCCGCTAATTTTTTATATTTTTAGTTGTTTGGCTAATTTCTTTCTATTTATAGTAGAGATGGGGTCTCGCTCTTGCTCAGGCTGATCTGGAACTCCTGAGCTCAAGCAATCCTCCCACCTCGGCCTCCCAGAGTGCTAGGATTATAGGCATGAGCCACCATGCCCGGCCTGAACTGGTTTCTTTTAAAATTGTGAGATCACACATGGTTGCAATCATTGGTCCCAAATAGCTGCTTCAGTCTCTACTTCAACTCCCTTTAGTTCTGTTCACGCCATATATGCATATGTATTTCATGTTACTTTTTTCATTGATGTTACCTGCATGGCCTCTGGAGACATCGAATGTGCTACCGCTGATCTAAAGCGAGGGCATGAGGCCAGGTGCGGTAACTCACACCTGTAATCCTAGCACTTTGGGAGGTCAAGGTGGAAGGATCACTTGAGGCCACGAATTTGAGACCAGACTGAGCAATATATTGAGACCTCATCTCTACAAAAAATAAATTAGCCAGGTGTGGTGCTGCATGCCTATAATCCTAGCTGCTCAGGAGGCTGAGATGGGAAGATCATGTGAGTCAGGAGTTTGAGGTTGCAGTGAGCTATAATGATACCACTGCCCTCTAGCTCAGGCAACAGAGCAGAACTCTGTCAAAACAAATAAATAAAAATAAAGAGAGTGGCCAGGCACAGTGGCTCACGCCTGTAATCCTAACACTCTGGGAGGCCGTGGCAGGAGGATTGCTTGAGCTCAGAAGTTCGAAACCAGCCTGAGCAAGAGCGAGACCCCGTCTCTATTAAAAATAGAAAGAAATTAGCCAAACAACTAAAAATAGAAAAAATTAGCCGGGCACAGTGGTGCATGCCTGTAGTCCCAGCTACTCTGGAGGCTGAGGCAGGAGGATCGCTTGAGCTCAGAAGTTCGAAACCAGCCTGAGCAAGAGCGAGACCCCGTCTCTATCAAAAATAGAAAGAAATTAGCCAAACAACTAAAAATAGAAAAAATTAGCCGGGCACAGTGGTGCATGCCTGTAGTCCCAGCTACTCTGGAGGCTGAGGCAGGAGGATCGCTTGAGCCTGGGAGTTTGAGGTTGCTGTGAGCTATGATGATGCCACTGCACTCTAGCCCGGGCAACAAGAGTGAGACTCTGTCTCACAAAAAAAAAAAAAAAAAAAAAAAGACCAAAAAATAGAGTGCATGAGGTGGAGTTATAGGGAACTGGTGTGCTTAGTTGGTTTTGTAGGTAGACATGGGTTTAAATCCCTTAAGTCCCAGCTCTGCCACTGTTTGGAAGCTTGGGGAAATGGAAGGTGGTAGGAGCTAATGTGGGACCTATGCTAATATACATGAAAAGAACAAAGAGGAAAATAGCATCATGTCTTGAACAACTGCCTATGCAATTGTACAGTGGCTGTTAATGCCTCCCTTAAAGGATGTTCTTGGGGCATACACTGAACTGGAATAATAAAGCAGTAAATATATTCTATTGTGAAATTTCACCTATACTTTCTACAGTCAACTTTGACTAATTTTGTGTAGCAGACAAGTTTCTTAGGAGATGAAAATTTCAATTGGTGATGGATTTTTCGTATTTGAGAAGATTATATTCTCACTAAGACATGTATCTGATCAAATTACAAAAGCCAGTGCTTAGAATAAATATTCTGTTTGCTACATCACTGGACTCCTTAAGAGTAAGTGGTAGTGGTTTCTTTGTATTTTCAATTAAAATGAATAAAATAATTTTTTTCCAAATTTTGAAACACTCTTTAAATTAATGGAGACTCAAAGAGGTAATGAAGATTCAGCTCCATTCCTGGTTTTCAAGTACCCATAACTTGCCCTCTGGTAGCAGTAATCTTTCTAAAAGACTGCAAACTCCACAAAGAGAGGTGTGTAGTGTCTCTGATTCTCTGCCTAATCCCCAGTACTTACCCATCGCTTGATTCAGTCATAGATGCTTGATAAACCTTTGTTGAATTAACACATGGTGCTACTTGGAGGGTTCTTTTACCTACCCCGCTGTTGCTGGTAGACTTGCTTGTTCCTGTATATGGGAGTCTGATATACCAGATTCCATTGCATTGAGACTGCTATTGCACCCATCACTGGTGAGCTCAGGCAATAAACTTAACCTGAAGAGCCTTAGGTTCTCATCTGTGTGGAAATAGCTTTCTTTGTTCCTTTCTGAAGCCGTAACTAGTTACTGTACAGCAGGTAGATCCTGGAGATGATAAAAGAGAACCTGGAGGAGGGCTCCATTTCTCCATGATTCTACCCTTCCTTTGCCCTCATCCTGCACCCCCCTAGCCTGCTCCTTAATAGAGGGAGGTACACTTGCCCCAGGGATTATAATTGTCTTTGAGGCCCTTTAAGAATCACAGTATATTCAGATGCTGTTTCTTTTGTTGCCTATCCCTACTGCTAGGTTCAGACCCTCAGTATTTCTTCCCATAAGATTTAAAACTAGGTAATAAAAGAGAGAAATGGCTTTGCGTTTGTTAACATGATTGTAGGCCATGCTATGAAAATGTGTTTGGAACATCAAACCTCTCAGGAAAGTCATGGACTGTTTTCTGTTCACTATATTTGGGTTAACCATACCTTCCATATCGTAGAGGTAGACCTCAATAAACATTTAGGGTAGCAGCAGCTATGGGAAAGAGCATGGAGTTTGGAGCTAGAACAGATTCCAATACATGTAAACCTTTGTTACACCAGTAACTGGTGACCCCAGGCAAGTTACGTAATAATGCCAGGAGCCTCAGATCCTCATCTGTAACTCCTTCCTGAGGATGGTCTGAAGATTAAATGAGATTTGAGGACTGAAAAGCTCTATGGCAGTTGGACAGATATTTAAGCCAGCACTTTCTGGTTAACAGTATTCATCTTGCTACAAATGCACAATACGTATGTATTTTTTTAGTCACCTCTGTAAGTGACCATGCACTTAATATTGATGTTGTTAATATTACATAGCTCGAATTGCTCTGCTAAAGATGTAGCAAAAAGGTACACTGGTTAGTGAAAGGTGCACTGGGCCAGAGTCGGATGAACTGGGTCTAGATCTGGTCCTATTTCCCATGGGGTTATATGACCCTGGGCAGGTCGCTTAAATTCTTAGCTTCAGTGTACAATGAAGGAAATAGTAATAACCTGCATATCCCTTAAGATTGTTGAGAAGCCCCTCAGAGATACTGTACAAGAAAGCAGTATGTACAGTGTAACACACTGTACACCTGTGTGGTGGGACTGTGGGCACAAGAATGCTTCCTCCTTCCACATGGTATTAAAAAGGACCCATCAGTTCCCTCAGTGCCCTGGGGTGAGAGTCATCTGAGCGGGAGCATTGGAAATCATGTCAAGTGGTAGAGTCTCTTCCCACCCTTTTTCCCCTCAGGGCCCATCTCCATCTTCATGTTCTTTGTTTGCCCTGATCAGTAAGGAGACCATTTTTTACTGTATTATGGGAGATGGAAGCCAGCTTCCATCTTCAGTTGAGCTCCTTTTTCACCATTCATCTGTGAACATTACACTTCTTTCCCTCAAACTGTTTCTCTGTCCCCTTCTTGTTTTCTTCTTGCTTTGAATATAGCCAGCAATATCTTATTATTTTGCCTCTTGTATTTTGAGCCTCTATTAACTACACCCTTCATAGATGCATTTTTAGGTTCACGCATAGTTTTATTTTTATTCATCTTTCTCCCAAAGCTTAAATTTGAGCTTTCCAGAGAGCTCCTGTTATATATAAGCACATTAGTATTTCCTTAGTTTATGTCCTTTTTTCCCTCGGAAAAAATGACTGTCTGTTCATGCTTGTCTACAGAGAATTTCTATCATTAGTCATGCCTTCTTTCCTCCAGGTGCTTAGCAATAATCTCATAGCAAAGGTTCTGAAACTTGCTATGCTAAAAGTCAGGAGCACATGTCCACCTGAACCCACAATCCCTTTTCCTTGCTATTGAAAATTCCAAGGTGCTACAGTCTTTCTCTCCTTCCTTCTTTTTACTTTTCTAAAAAATTTTTTAAGTTAATCAAGTGAGGCAGTGCAAGTAGAGAATGAACAAAGAAATCTATAACTGGTTGTGATCAGTTAGTTGTAAACACCACTGCACTCAGACCAGCACTTTAAAAAAGATTTTTTGAGGCATTTATTTACTGTCCTACATCAACAATCTTCGATTATTATGTCATGATTATAAGTGGCTAAGTCTTATATTTAATATCTCTTTAGGAAAACATAGCACTATTAAGTGCTATGGCATCCTATAGGGAACTTCAATCTTTTTTTTTTTTTTTGAGACAGCATCTCACTCTGTTGCCTGGGCTAGAATGAGTGCCGTGGTATCAGCCTAGCTCACAGCAACCTCATACACAGCAACCTCAAGTGATTCTCCTGCTTCAGCCTCCCGAGTAGCTGGGACTACAGGCGTGCACCACCATGTCTGGCCTGAAACTTCAATCTTTTGTGGTAGCTTTAGTCTCCTTCCTTCTGATGTGAACCTAGAGTTGCCTTTAAACCAATTCCTTGACTTTTTAAAATAGCATCATTACCTTTCTACTTGAAGGAGGCTTCTTCACTGTCTGCATTATTTCAAATGTAAATTCAGGGAAATCAGTGAATTTTTTAAACTATACATGGCATTTTAAGGGCCACTTGCTTCCTGTTTGCATCCCTTATCCGTTAAGGAGAGTGGAGGGGGCCACCCACAGAGCAGCAATACCTGGCCATCAGCTCAGACAATTCTTTAAGTGTGGAAGTCCTAGGACCATATGAGGTATGTGTTTGGACATTACACCTTCCCTGTGTACACTGTTGGGAGGTAAACGAAGAAGAAATTGACTGGTATATTTCTTTACCTCTTTTGTATCCAACCAAGTTTTTTCAAAAATGACATCTCTTAGGCCGGGCGCAGTGGCTCACACCTGTAATCCTAGCACTCTGGGAGGCCGAGGCGGGTGGATTGTTTGAGCTCAGGAGTTCAAGACCAGCCTGAGCAAGAGTGAGACCCCGTCTCTACTAAAAATAGAAAGAAATTAATCGGACAACTAAAAATATATAGAAAAAACTAGCTGGGCATGGTGGTACATGCCTGTAGTCCCAGCTACTCGGGAGGCTGGGGCAGAAGGATTGCTTGAGCCCAGGAGTTTGAGGTTGCTGTGAGCTAGGCTGACGCTATGGCACTCACTCTAGCCCAGACAAAAGAGTGAGACTCTGTCTCAAAAAAAAAAAAAAAAAAAAATGACATCTCTTTTGAGGGTTTATGTTTATTTTTATTGCTGCTCTTGGCTAAGCTTTTAGGTAGAGTGGTTTATGGAGGAATTATGGCCTTTATAGATTTGATTTCTTCTTACCATCTTAGAGACTTTTTGACTTCCTATGAATATAAAATATGTCAATATGCAACATTTATGGGAACAGTTGATCCCAAGGCTTTGGCACTTATCTCTGCTATCATTTTGCTCATCCATAATATCTTTAAGGAAAAGGTGTTTTGTTTGTAACATCTTTATTGAACTGTCTTATGGTATTCAGGTATCATACAATTCACCTTGTTAAAATGTACAATTATATTTATGTAATCATGCACCATCACCACAATTTTAGAATATAGAGGTATTTTTGTTCTTTTTTTTTTTCTTTTTCCTTTCCCTTCCCCTCATTATAGAGGTATTTTAATGCGTAGCCTTCAAGTCTGCAATAAGAGGATCAACTGCACAATAACAACAGTGGGGTACTGGTGAGAGACTGCATTTATCCTTCTGTGATCACTCAGCTCATTTTAGAGAGAGGATCCTACTTATTTAACTTGCACTCTTCAAAGTCACAGGAACAAAGTAACCCAAGCTGTTGGGGCAAACTTCTGAACCCTGCTACAACTGTGATTAGGGTCCCCTTTGTTGAAGTAGGTTGTAAGTCTACACATCAGCAACTTTCTACTGTGGCATGTCTAGCCACAGGAAGACTAAGAGAGGTGAAGGGAGCTTCTACTAGTAGTTCCTCATAGAGATGTCATGATCTTAACTTTGCTGCTGCTACCTGGGGATCTGAATGGGACTGCTTGGCATACAGCAGGCACTCAATAATGTGTAAAATAAATTAGGATAATATATGAGAGAGCAAGGACTGGAAGCAACCATGGATGGCTCTCAAGGATACTGGACATCTAGAGTAGCTGCTGCTTTGGTCTCTCCAATCCAACTTTTTTTTTTTTTTTTTTTTTTGAGACAGAATCTCTCTCTCTGTCACCCCAGCTAGAGTGCAGTGGCATTATCATAGCTCACTGCAACCTTAGACTCCTGGGCTCGGACGATTTTCCTGCCTCAGCCTCCGGAGTAGCTGGGATTACAGGCACATGCCACCATGCCTGGCTAATTTTTCTATTTTTTGTAGAGATGATGTGTTGCTCTTGCTCAGGCTGGTCTTGAACTCCTCAGTTCAAGCAATCCTCCCACCTCAGCCTCCCAGAGTGCTAGGATTATAGGTATGAGCCACCGCACCCAGCCCCCAATTCAACTTTATCCCATTTCCAATTCATTTTTTATGTAGCAACCAGAGTGATCTTTTTATAATCATAAGTTGAATCATATCTTTCCCCTCTTTTAAACCTTTTGATTATGTTCTACTGCCCTTAGGATAAAGGTCAAAGTCTTTAAAATTGCCTGAATGCCTCTTCATGTACTATGTACTTCTGCTTTGGCACTACCTTCTCCCTTCCTTATCTTGAGCCAGCACAGCTGGCCTTTTTTCTCTAGTTTATAGGATCATCATACTTACTGTTGCCTGGCTGATACCTACTGTTCCTTCAGGTCTCAGCTTAATCGTGATGTTTTTAGGAATCCTTTCTTCATTGGAGCTTACGCCTCCCCTGTAGATTGTGTCATAATACACATCTACCATTCCTTTGTGGCATTAAATGTCACTGTACTGAAATCATGCTTTGTTTAGTGTCCATCTACTCCATTAGACTATATAATCCATGAAGACAATAACTGTGTCTGTCAGCGTTTAGCTACTATATACTTAATACCTGACACATAGTGGACACACATTAATTAATTATTTCTGAATGATGAATGAGTGAGTTATTGAATGAATGCTGATTGTTTGAGAGGTGGCCAAGATGAGAAGCCCTTCTATACCATCCTTTGGCATATCCAACTGTCCACCAGAGGGCGCTTTGCACAGCTTTCCTTTTCTACTTAATTAAGAATGCGCAATTGAATAATAAATTTAGGTTTGGCTATTTAGAATATCAGAAAGTGTTCTTTGGCACTTTTATAGCATACAAAAGTTGGATTTAACCTTAGGCGTGACCTGATCCAACCCGCTTTGTTTTGCAACAAGGGAGAATCTAGGAGAGGTTTGGAGACTTTCTCAAGACACCTGTCAACTAAGGGCGGAGTTGTCTCTGTTCACTGGACTCTCTTCCTGAGCTTTGCTGCTCATCCAAGGACTAAGGTTTCTTTAAACTCACTTCTTCCATGAATTCCTTTTTCCATTGACCTAGATTAGGAACCTCTGAGATTATAGTTCCCTTATCGAATTTTATATATGTTTCAGTATTTCAAGTAACTTTTCAGAAACATATATTGCATGGAACAGGGCACATCTGTAGTTTGTCAGGATTTTCTAATATGTCTAAGTCATTCTGAATGTTAACAAAATTAGTTTGAAATTTTTCTGTGCTTTTTGCAGTTGTTTTGCTCTTTTCATTTTCATGTTAAGTCTTCATATAAAACCTTTTTCAAGTCAATGGGAGCCAATGCAACTTCACCGGATTATAACATGTAGTGAAAATGTTCGGCATTTTTAGCATCGTAGTGACCCTTGTTATGAAACATTATTTTTATAAATGACACAGGTGCAGTTCACACCTCAGTTTTTACTTCCAAGGAATCCGTTAAGGTTACATTATGCATATTTTATGGCTCATGTTCACTAGTTTTTGGCTAATTGGTAATTTGTTCCTGTATTGACAATGTCAAGGTTGTATGACATATTCAGCACACAGTTCTCATGTTTCTTCTGCCTCAGCATACAAGAGGCAATGATACACTCTTGTGGGCAACAGGGGCTCCCCAGAACTCTAATAGGGTGAGACAATTATGGGATGTGCCCATTATTATGTAAGAGGAGAGGAGATATACCCCACACCCATCCTTATCCCCCACCTGCCAGAGAACCATTGTTATAGTAAAAAGAAATATTGGCTTACAAATTGGGAGATCTGGGTCTATTCCTAGATCTTTTCCCAATCGTGGTGTGACTTTGGGCAAGCTACTTAACCTTTTAGAGGCTTGATTTCACGTCTTGTGGTAGTAAGAACATCAGCCTACCTCCTAGCTTATTGTACAGATAAACAATGACAGATGAAGAAGTGCTTTGGGAAGGTATTAGGCTATATGGATGTTGATTTTTATTATTGCTGAACCTGGCCTATTTAAATTGCGCTATTACCTAATCATATATCCAAGGCTAATTGTTGGGTTTTTTTTTTCCTTTTAAAGTAAATTCTCAGTTTCACTAAGAATACTTAATATAAGAAAAATGAAATAGTTGAGGTTGACATTAAAAACAAAATGTAATATAGGTGCCAATCTACTAGTATACATACTGGTTGGATATTAGTCAAGACACAAATGTGTAGAGACTTTTAAGTTCCTTTTATAGATGTAAACACTTGGGTACATTTTCCATTTAAAGTATTGAAGATTTAATTCTCTTTAGTCTAGAAAGAGGTGGTTTTACCAGTATCTTTTCTCTGATAATGGAAAGATTTTGGACCTGAAATGGAATATAGATGTTGCTTGTATTCCTTCGAATAGTATTTCTGTACAAAACTGGAAGAGTTTAAACACAATAAGGGCAAAAAATGGTACATGTACTAATTCTTTCTGTTTTAATAGTATTTTTAGAAGTGATGCCAAACACTTAAGATATGAAAGCTTTGCTAAATCCAGTTTTCTTTGTTACTGAATTCTAGATCACTTACCTATGAAAGATTTTTGTAGTGAAAACTGCGATTATTAAAAATGGGAGATCTTTTTACATGACAAGTTTTCTATTCCTTTGTCTACTCTGTGTGGTCATGAGCAAAATTGTAAAGGGTAGAAACAGTTGAATCTCCCTTAACCAAGCAAAAACATTTGATTTATATCATTAATTTGTTTACAAAAATCTGAAGCACCACCCCCCACCCTTCTATTGTTCAGCACAACTTGGTCATGTTGTCTTTTAGAATTTAAGTCAGCTATTTATAACTTTAAATGCATCATGCAGTTATCATTGATTACAGTCTTCCAATTCAGCCCATAGAAGCCCTTTTACTAATAGAAAGGATACTAGACTAGAATCAGCTAATCTGGGGTTTTAGTCTTGATTGTACCACTTCTGCTTGCCATATAGCTTGAAGGAAGAATGTGTATGTGTGTGTGTGGTGTGTGTGGGTAAAGGATAGTGCTTTTGAAAACTGTAAAGCACTCTGTCAATATACAGTAGCACTGATAACATTGATTTATGTGAAACTGTAGATAACTGATATTTGAGCTCTTCCGAAAGATGCTTATTAAAAACAATCTAATTGAAATTCTAGATGATAAAGTTAAAATTACAGGCAAGATAGGAATAAAGTTGGTTGGCTATCTGAGTTTTTTAAACAGGAGAAAGAGCTCTCAGTAAGCAGGTCTGCCCTACTCAGAAATCTGTCCCTAGAATTAGTTCTTCTACATTTCTTAAAGTATTCTCCATAAAACATGAGTCTCTTAGGAGTTTAATATCTACTGTATTGAAGAAAATATTTTTCTGAGTCAAATGAGTTTGGAAATGCTTACTTAAAGAAAGGCTGCTTTATTCTAGGACATATTAGAATCTTTTATATATTAATCTTCATTGTGAAGATCCAAGAAAAAGACAATATGTAATTTTTCACAATTTTTTTTTTTTTTGTCATGGAAAAATGTACCATCTCTCTTGGAAATAATGTTATAGGGAACTCAGTCAGTTTAGAAAACACTGTGCTTTCAGCATCTTTCCTTCTTTCATGCTCAAATTCAGAAGCTTAATAAGCAGTTGTTTTTCTTTTCTTTTTTTTTTTTTTTATACAGAGTCTCGCTCTTTTTGCCCGGGCTACAGTGAGTGCCATGGCGTCAGCCTAGCTCACAGCAACCTCAGACTCCTGGGCTCAAGCAATCCTTCTGCTTCAGCCTCCCGAGTAGCTGGGACCACAGGCATGTGCCACCATGCCTGGCTAATTTTTTCTATATATTTTTAGCTGTCCAATTAATTTCTTTCTATTTTTGGTAGAGACGTGGTCTCGTTCTTGCTCAGGCTGGTCTCGAACTCCTGAGTTCAAACAATCCGCCCGCCTCGGCCTCTCAGAGTGCTAAGATTACAGGCGTGAGCCACCGCGCCCGGCCTGAAATCAAATTTTTACCAATATACTACTACCCATATTAGATAAAATGAAGTACTATAGAGTTTCTCATTTTACTGTCTGATAGGCTCTTAATAAATACATTTAAAAATAAATTCTCAGATTCTTTATTTACTTAGAATTCTACTTTAGTGAACTATTTATTTAGGGGTCAATGATTACCTATTCCTAAAGAGCCTAAACCCTTCTTTCCTGAAAAGATAATGCTTACACAATCAAACAAAAAGTCCCAGATGGCTGTACAAATAAAAAATAATAATGTTTTATTCACTTTTGTAGGTATCCCTTCTTTTTTAATAAAGTAGATAATCATATCCTAAAAGAAATGAAGCAAATTTTATGGACAATTAACTTATCTGTATTTTAGTTTCCTCTCCTTTAAGAACTGTCAATAGCAAAAATATCTGTAAGGATATGAGAGTAATTAACAAAATCTCCCTAATAAGGTAGTTGTGAAGACTTGTAAGAATAGTGCCTGGCAAATGTTTAGTAAATATTGCATTTGTTGTGTCCCAAATCAGCCCTTCTCTTTCAGGCACAAATTTCCAAACAATGGAGAATACACCAAATAATTAACAAATAAGGGCCCAAGTTACTTTATTACTTATAAAGGCAAGGCTGGAAAATTTAACTTATATCCATAAACAATTGGGCTTTCTGATACACATCTCTCAGGCATCACTGGGCCTGTAAGAATTATGGCATCTAAGAGCAGAAGGAAACATATTCTCCAGGGGCAGAAAGAAAAACACCAGGGCTATCATAGCAGGCAGGATTGGTTTATTTCTGGCTTCCACAACATTTCTAGAAATGGTCGGCCTCAGGGATGTGCTCTATGTGGTCTCACTTCAGGACTCAAGCCGATGGAGTAGCTGATTTCTAGAACACTACAGATAGCCGTGGCAATGGTGAAGGGAGCTTGGTCACACACACACTGGCTGTTAAACCCCTTACCAGCCCAAAGTGACACACATCAGTTCTTCTCACATGATATCAACGAGAACAAAGCATATATTCAAACAAAAAC
>CAUYSK010011824.1:0-13932 GCA_963575035.1 Avahi laniger | reverse complement strand
AGCCGGGCATGGTGGCGCATGCCTGTAGTCCCAGCTGCTCGGGAGGCTGAGGCAGGAGGATCGCTTGAGCCCAGGAGTTCGTGGCTGCAGTGAGCTAGGCTGACGGCACGGCACTGTAGGCTGGGCAACAGAGCGAGACTCTGCCTCGGGGGGCAAAAAAAATTGCTTACACACAAAATATTTCACATCCAAAGGGAGACTGATCTGAGAAACAAGCCTTGAGGAGCTTGAAGCTCAGCTTCACTTCAGGTGCTCCCGGCGGGCCCAGTGAATCTCTTCACTGGGAGAAACCATAGAGCAGGAGAAGCGACGCAGAGGCAAAGGGGGCGTGACCACAGCGCCCGCGCGTCAGGGCATCTCGAAGTTTATTGGTCGCCAGGCACCAGCGGTGGGAGGTGGAAGGCAGTGCTGCAGCTCATTGGCCTTTGCCGGAAGGGCGGGAAGGGGAGCTGAAGCGGGGTCTTCCCTCAGACCTCTTGTCTCAGCTGACGATTCCAACGTGCTGGAGGCGGTGAAAACCACGGGCTGGTATCAGGAATATGATCCTCATTTTCCATACCTCTTATTTCCTCCCACCCTCCGGCTCCAGATCCCCAACGCCTTCCCGTCTCCTCCACCTCAGCAGGGTGCCCCCCACCCCTGCCCCACCCCCCCGGCTCCTGATGTCCCATTCCACCCCTACCCCTCTCGGAACCCCTTTTCGGAGGGCCCCTTGCCCCAGCCCCCTGAGCAACTGGCCTCTGGCCACTGGGACAGGACTCACGCGCCCGCTTTTCATTCAGAGGTGGGGAGGTATCGAAAGCTTGGGCTTCCTGAGGAAGTGAGGCCCTTGGAGGTGACGGGACCGGGTGTGTGTGTTGGTGACGGGAGGGGAGAGGGTGTGCTCAGGTACAGTTTTTGAAGTGTGGAGAGGAGTACGGGAGATGGTTGGGAGGCTGTGGAGGGAATGCCTGGGTCTGCGTGAAAGCAGAGAGGGTGCGTCGGTCCAGGAGAAAAATTACTGCCCTGAGGAGTTGCCTGTTGGCTAGATCAGAGCGTGGCACCCCACAGGGGCCTCAACAGATATCTATCGGCTGAAGGAAGAATCACGGGAATGAACGGCGGGATGAGTGAAAATAATAATTGAAAGAGGGCCAGGGATCCAGGAGGACAATATGATTTCATGGGGTATGAGAGGGAAATCAGCTTACAGGGGGAGCAAGAGGATAATTAAACTCAAGGGACGGTGCAAGAAAAAAACCAGAATGGAATGTGAGGAGAAAACTGAATGCAGGGCATGGAAGAGACTAATAATAGAATTGAGGGGGGGAGAGGGCGACGTGGGGGGGGCATAAAGTCGTGTGTGGGGAGTGAGCGAATGCGGGAGGTTTGGAAGAGATTTGTCGAAGTGGATACCAGGAATAATAACTGGGTTTGGCAGAGTACAGGGTGACACATAAGAAGGGAGTGTAGCAATTGTTGAAAGGGGCATGGGAGTGCACGTGTGCGACTGAAAATGGGGTCTGTGGTAGAGTGAAGGTAAGCAAGGAGAATAATGAATCCATTGAATGCGTCCAGGCCCCTTGATGCTGAGAGTTTCTTGGGAGGAGGCTATGCATGAGTGGGGCTTCCTGGGAAGGAGGCGACTTGAGCAAGGAGGTCAGGGTGAAGGTTGGAGAAAGCCATGGGAGAAGAAGGGAGGGGGCAATCTCATTCCGGCAGTGAGCAAGACAGAGAAGAAGAATACAGCCACCTCAGATAGGGTTTTCCAAGGGCAGAGGAAGTACGTTGGGGGTAGGGGATCATGTGGCCATTCTGACCTCCGCTCCTGACCCTAGAACCATGGAACCCAAAGAAATACCTGCTGTGCCCTGCTGCCCCTCTGACTCCGAATGCACCACAGGGCGTGAGACTGGAGCCCCGTGGGGGATTGAACTTGGCCCCAGAAGAGCTATAGGTCGCTGTGACCGCTGCCACAACCATGGCATCACTACCCAAATCAGGGGCCACAAGCATTTCTGCCTCTTCCAGGCCTGCAAGTGTCACAATTGTGCCCTCTTCTCGTGAGTATGGTGTCTGAGACGGGGAGGGGTCAGGCCTCCTCTAAATGTGACTAACCTCAGACCTGCAATCCCCCACTTTAGGGAGAACCAGAGGATCTTCCCTGCTGTGAGTGCATTGAAGAGGAAGCGGCGGGCTCGGCTGAAGAGGCAACTGGCTCGAGGACTGCTAAGGAGTATGGCTGTCCCTCTCAGAGCTCACGCCCGTGTGAAGAATTTGGCCGTGGAAGCAGGAGTCCTCAGTGAGTGTCTCTGGCCAGGGAGGAAGCCTGAGTTTGGGCGGAGGAAGCACGAAGCATGAGCAGTTCTCTCACCAGTCCTGTCACCAAAGTTCGGTGTGGCCTGGGGCAAGTTACTCCCTGGACCTTAACTTGCCCAAGTATAAAACGTCATCAATGTTATCTACCAAGTGTTTGTCAGGGGGAGAGATCTGGGGGGTCGAAAAGGTCCACGGTGAGGTGAGACCTGAGACTAGGGGTGGGTAAAGTGGGGTGGGGCCTGCGGGAGGGATGGGGGAAGGAAGGGCTCAGCAAAGCTGTCCCTGGTCTTTCACAGCTGGGAAGGAGAGCAACCTGCCACAGCCTGAGGCCCACGTCCGCACAACTCCCGGGGAGGTAAGGAGAGTCCGTGGCCAGCGGGGGAGGCTCCCACCCAGTCACTGCCCAGATCCCTTTCACTGTGCCCCAAAGACATGGGTTCCATCTGCGACCCTGCCACCAACTTGCCTCGTGACCTGGGGAAAAGTCACTTCCCCCTGGGCCTCAATTTCCCCAGTTGCAAAATGAAAGGTAAGACTGGCTGGTCCTCAAGGTCTTCAGAGCTCTGACGTTCTGGACTCCTGTCCTCATCCTGGAACATGCCCACACCTCCTCTTTCCATGGCTGGCCTGGTACCTGATTCCCATCTATGTTCTCTGCCTCTCCAGGAGGGCTCCCCAGGGGCTCTGCTGCTCGCCAAGCCCCCAGAACCTTTGTCTGTGCCCTGCACTCCAGCGACCTTGGAGCAGCAACTGATGGTTTCTCTTTCTGGGGAGCCCCACGGGCCCCCTGCCCTGCCCAGCACGTGAGTGGAGTGAGGACCATGGAACTGGCTGTGTCTTGTGTGCCCAACCTTGTGCTTGGTGCCATGGGAGACAGGAGGAGGAAAAGGGGGAGGAGAAGGAGGAGGAACCAGGGAAGGAGAAGGCAGCATCTAAGACTAGCAGGCAAGGATAGGGCTCTCCCAGCTTTGCCATTTCCTATTTGTGAGACTTTGGACAAGTGACTTTACGCGTCCGAACCTCCATTTCCTTATGGGTGTACTGGGGACAATATTCTATAGCTATAGCACTGGAAAGAGGACTGACGCAGGCCTGCCACATAGTAGGCCTCGAACAAATGAGGGTTGTTACTCCACATGAAGCAGATGGACGGGATAGAAGGTCCTGCTGACAAGTGGAGGCCATGATGGGGAAGGCCACAGAGGCCCAGGGGAAAGTCCAGAGGCCATTAGAGAAAGCTTCCTGGAGATGAGCCAGACTTGTCCTTCAAGACTCATGGGGATTGGGCAACATGGAGGCGAGAACCAGTCCCTGAACAGGGACAGTAATCACATCTCTCCAGGTGCTTTGTGGATTAAAACATAGACACCTGTGGTTTCCCATAATCTTCACCGTTGCCCTGAGAGGAAAATGCTGGCAGGAATAAGTGTCTCGGGAAAGATATAGAAATAAGAGGTATGGAAAAGAAAACAGGCCAAGCAGGAGAAGGGACTCGCCCCAGCTACAACGACTAACGGTCCGGCAGGCATTGGGATTTCCACATCCAGCTATTGCAAAATCCTGCCCCTCTCTCTGTCTACTGGTAGTACGTGTCTGTCGGAGGATTTAATCCCCTGGCCTCTCCTCTCCTTGTTTCTAGATGCTCAACTCTGATCCTCCAGCCCTGTGCCACCCTTGACCCTCTTCTACTGCAGCCACAGGTCCTGGGAAAGTAGTGGGGTCCAGAACCCTGGGAGGGGCGAGCTTAGTGGATGGGAAGAGCAGAAGGCCTTGGGAGGCGGGGGGCTCGAGGGAACTGGGGGCTGAAGGGGCACTTGTCGCATTGGGAGGAGGTATGGTTTCCAGTGCCCATTCTCTCACGCCCTTTCCTTTGCAGGCCCCCAAAGCATCGGACCAGGCTGCGATTTCTGCCTCCTTAGAGTGGCAGCGGAAGCTGGAGGCCGCCGAGGCTCTGCTGACCCTGAGAGACTCCTCCCAGGCCCCTTCTGACTCCACCTCCGTGAACCAGCCCTGCGTCCCACCAGGTAGCTTGCTCCTTGGAAGGAGAACATGGGATGGGGATAATTGGGAACAGGGTGGCGGAGGGGGGGGGAGGATGCCTCGTGGTAAGCAGGTTCTAACTGGGAAATCGGGGTCGGTAGGTTGAACTTCCGTGGGGGCCAGGCACCCAAGCTCCTCAGTCCGACTCTTGAAATGGCAGTCGAGGGCTGTTCAGTGAATCTGCAGTTTATTGAGCTTTGTGCTGAACAACAAATGCCCGGTGCCCTGATGCCAAGAAACAAGGAAACTGAGGTCCCGAGAGTGGCAGGGACTTGCTTTAGAGCATGCAGCATCTCAAGTGGAGGAACCGGTCTCTTGACTCCCAGCCCAGGGCTCTCTACCCAGACCCCTGCAGTCTGCTGAAGTCTGGGGAGGACATACAGAGGTGGTAAGGGTCTGGTCTGGAAGGAAGTCTGGTTCCTGCCTGCAGGGAGCTTCCAGTCTAAATGTGGAGCCTGGATGCCTTGGCAAGCAAGCTGTGTTTTCTGGCTAAATCTCAATGATGGAGGAGCCGTGAGGAGGGATAAACACCTGGGGAAGCTATGAGGGAAGGCTAGGCATTCCTCGACCCAAGTGGTGGATGGGGCATGGTGTGTGAGTGAAGAAACAGCCCTGGAGGAACTGCTGGGATAGAAGGGGACGAGGCTGGAGAGGCTACAAATCACAGAGGTCTGGCAGGCCAGGCTTAGGAGGGTAGACCAGCAACTGTGGGTGGTGAGGAGCCAAGGAATGTTTCAGAGCTAGGGAGGAGAATTTTCAGAGACCCTGGGCTTGACAGAAAGAGATGTGGTGGTTGTGATGGAAGGATGGTGGGGGCGGAGGGGGCGGTGGTGGAGGCAAGCCTGAAGATGGGGAAATCAGAGAGGAAGAGGTCTGTACAGTAGTCCAGGTGACAAACTTTGGTTGGGTGGGACACACAAAAAAGGGGAGAGCTGGGAGCAGACATGGATGTGACCTGGCTCTGGCCCCTTCCTTTCTGTCTACAGCTCCTGCTGGAGATAAAGGACTCCAGCCTCCCAGCCCCTCTCTCCGCCCCAGGCCAGCCAGCTCCGTCTCGCTGCCTATTGGACATCTGGGCTGCATCTCCCTCTTGAGCTAGGAGCCCAGAGGAGGAGGCCTCAGTAGAGCACTGCCTATTTGGAATCCTGTTTCTGACTGTGCAAAATGGTTAATGTTCAAAATGCTTAACATCTTTTTTTAAGCCTTCAGGTGTTTTATAAGCTTTCAGACCCTTTTTATTATATGGGGCAATTCCTTGGCTGAGGGTGGATATTCTCGTACCTCTATCCCTTACTCCTTTGGATGCTGGGGCCTTTTTATGTCTCCTATCATAGAAGGATTGTGCAATCTAAGTTGATCAGTCTCTAAATGGGGTTCTGTGTGAATTCATATGCCAGAGTTTTTATTTGTCTTGTGATTGCAGACATACCTGTGCACTCATGTACGTATCCATGCATGTGGAAACATAAGAATGTTTTCACTTTGTCTCTAGGTTTGTGTGCGTGAACAAATAATAAACCCTTGTTGTTGTAAGGCACTGTGATATATGGGTCGTTTGTTACCACGGTATGACCCAGTAAGACTATAGACAATCCTGGCTGTAACGGACTTGTTCAATTCATGTCTCAAAGTGAGAATCACCCCACGCAATAACTGGGATTTCTTCTTAACACAGCTGCAGAAGAAAATGGTAGAGGAAAAAGAGTAGGATATTCATTCATTGAGCAGTTAAGTACCTACCCTCTGCCTGGCACGGACTGTTTTCAGTCGTCCAGAGGGCCATAAGTTGCAACACCTACAGGATCAAGCAGATCATGTAAACGAGCAGAGCAGGCCTGATGGGCTCTGGCCAAAGTGACAGTGCGTGCTCTACCTAAGGCGGCAGCTGGTGCTTGGCTCAATTGTTGCCATGCAGGAATGTGGGCTCACGGTTGCCCAAAGCGACTGGCTTTTAGAGAAGATGGGATTCCAGATCTCTATGTAAGATCACTCAACTTATAAACCTTGGCTCAGGTTCCTTTTTGAAGCCCCATATGTGGGCCAAACCAAACATCAATGAAGGATAATTTTGATGAATGGAATGCCAGTTTTATTGTAGTCCAATGTGAACTTTACAGTGGGGGAAAACTGAGGCCAGTCAGGACAAGAAGAACCAAAAAGAGGGGAACTGAATTAGACTCAGATCTTACTTTGGAAGGACCCATGAAATATGAGGAAGAGTCACTACCTTTTATTTATTCCGTGTCACCATACTAAGCACATACAGCCTCACAGCGACTCTGCAAGCTGAGCATTATCATTGCCATTTTACCTGTGAGGAAATGCACTCAAAGAGTGAAAGTGACTTGCAAAAGTGTTTTGGGGAAAATTTTTAGCCAAAGATCAGGGAAAATTCCCTTGTCTTTACCAGGCCCTGAATTAGCTAATAATTCACTTTTTTATAAAACACTGAATAAAAGGTTTAAAACTGGAAGCACCAGACATCAGTCAGAAGGGTTTTTTTCTTACTCAAGGTAGTGGTCAATCAGATCTTTCTTACCTGCACTGGTTTCTCAGTTCTCCGTTGATGCTCTGGACAAATGAAGAACTGGAGACCCTCAGCAGGCAGAGAGAGCTCAATTGTACATGCCTGGATATGGACTCCTTCCCATGCTGCCACCTCCTTCCTTCCTTCCCTCCCTCTATGCTACCCAAGGTGATCCATTGTGATGACATCCAGTTACAAATTGTCATTTCTTTTTTGAGGCCTTGAGAAGTCAGGATTCTTATATTCTCAATCTGATGGCAGAGAGCAAGACTGAAGTCCATCTCATGCCTTCCTTCCCTCCCTGGTTTGGTACTTGAATAAATGATGCCTCTTCTCCCAGTAACAGATGAACACATCCACATATTCCTGGAGGAAGGAAGCAGTGGTACCTGGAAAAGGACTAATACCTCGCTATGCAATTGTGTTCTAGGCACACCACAGTCCCACAGCTGAGTTGGGTAAAAGAGGAAAGATATTTTGCTTAAAGGATGTAGCAGGAGAGAGGGAGGTAAAAAGAAATAAAGCGATGGATGTTGGGGGAAGGAGTGAGACCCTTTTCCCTGGGTCCTTTCGTTTTTCTGATGCCCACTGCCATTTCCACGCAGGGCTTTTCAGACCTGACACTGGCGCCAGACACACACACACGCGTGCGCGCGCGCACACACACACACGTTGTTCTGTAACTTTTCCAAGAATCTCATAATGATGTATTTTTGGCATATTAAGACATCTTTGAAAATGTTAAATATCAAACCTTTTTGTGTACTTCCCTTTGTCATGTACTACCTCAGCTCACAGATTTAAAACATCACTGTATAGAGTACTGTGAGTTAGGTCTTGACTCTTGTATGTTATATTATGACATTGGTTAGATCTGAGCATATCCACCACATCAGAGCATCTGTAGAGTGGATCAGTTTCAACCAGGAGTGTGCAGCTAAAGGTTTAACAACTGGATCTCGGGGTGGGGGTTGGGGAGGGAGTTTGGAGGAAATGCCCCAAGTTGTCACATTTGCTGATTTCCAGATACCATCTTGACATCAATGAAGGCAGAGTTGGGAAGAGGTGTGTTTTCACTATTCAGGTACAATAAATGTCAATAACCACAAGAACATACACAATAGCAAAATTTGGAAAATTAATTAGGGATCGATGATTTTTGAGCACGTGTTGTTGTCTGTTTTCAATATAATGAATGTGATTGTTAGTTTATGTAATTCAGTTTTCAATAATGGCTGTATTTAATAACTGGCTCACAAAAGCCCTGAAATTCTAACAGTCAGCTCTCATGCTCCAGTAAGGGCCAGCTCCAGCACCCCACTGCTTTCAACCCTTGCCCAGAAAGACTCCTCTTCCAAAGTAGATCCTGCTAACGCTGCAGGGCCATAATGGACTGCTACTGCTGGTTTCTGACCAAGAAGAGCCTAAAGTGTGTGTTAAAGTGTTATTTTTTAATAAAAAATGGAAAGAGCTGGGACAAGTATTGAGCAGAAAGAATAGTCAAAGCCATTTATGTGGGAATGTGCATTCTTGGAGGGGGCCAAAGTTGGGTAGAGGTGAGTGGTAGGGACATCAGAATTGGCAAAGCCTATACAGCGCTGTATTCCACAGATTTCTTAAAGGCTAAAGGAATGGGGGAAACTGGTGTTACCTAGCCATTGGACCTGTATCTCTCATTAGAGAGGTGGACTTTCATTGTACTCTTTCCTCCTGCTTAGATAAATGCTGCATAATCTACATAAACTTCTCCAACTTGCCTTTTTTTAACCTAAAAATATATCCTTGAGGCTACTTGCTCACCAAGGTGAGAACAGTGTTATTTCAGGGAATGGATGTACTGACCACACTACAATGCATCTCGTAAATCCACGTGTATAAAAAATGTTTCCAAAAGCACTGCTTGCTCCCCATGTTGAGAACTGTGTTATTTCAGTGGATGGATGTGGTAGCCACAATGTAATACATGTAGCAGAATGGTTAAAGACACATGAATAAAATAAGTTACTAAAAGTGAAACAAAAAATCCTTGAGATCACTCCATAGTGCTCTGTAGAGACATCCCTCATTCTTCTCCACAGCTAGAGAGTACTGGAGTGGACCTACCATATTTCACTCAACCGGTCTTCTATTAATGGACACTTTGGTTGTTTCTATTCTTGCTGTTACAAATATGGCTGCAATGAATAGGTGTGTGACATAGCCTTTGGTAATTTTTATCACTATATCTTTGGGATTGATTCCTAGGACATGCTAATGCTGCTTAAAAGGTAAAAACACAAGTTATCTTGCTCATTACTGTCAAATCCCTCTTCAGAACACATGTACCATTTACCTTTCTCCCTATCAATATCTGAGAGGGGAAGTTTTCACAGAGTCTCACCAGTAGTCTTACGAGATTTTTAAATTTTCCCATCTGATAGATGATAAATGATATATTAGTGTATATTTTAACTTGCATTTCCCTTGATATGTGCAAGGTTGCACATCTTTTTCATATGGTTAAGAACCTTTCCTGTTTTCTCTTCTTCTTATGTACTTTTAGTTTATATTTTTGGCCCAGTTTCTACAGGGACTCGGGCCTTTTTTTTTCCCCAAAAACAGTTCTTTGTATCTTAGGGATGTATTAGGACATTTACCTTTTTCTTATGATATAAGTTGCAAATACTTTTTCCTGTTTGTCATGAATATTTTTACCTGGTTGATGGCATTTTGTTTCATTGTTTTTGCCATGCAAAAGCATTTTATGTTTATTTAGTCAACACAGACACACACAGAGCACTTCAGCAATGATAGCAGAATACAAATTTTTCTCAAGTGCACACAGAACATTGTCCAGGAATGACCACATATTGGGACACAAAACAAGTCTTAACAAATTCGTGAGGCTTTAAATCATACAAAGTAGCTTTTCTGATCACAGTGGAATAAATCTAGAAAAACTTGAAAATTCGCAGAAATGTGAAAATTCAGCAACACAATCTTATACAACCAATGGGTCAAAGAAGATGTTGCAAGGAAGATGTTGTAAGATGTTGCAACTTACAAAACACTTTGAGACAAATGAAAATGAAAACATACGTAGTAAAACGTATGGAATGCAGCAAAAGCCATGCTAAGGGGTAAGTTTATAGCTGTAAAAGCATGCACAAAAAAAGGAAACATTTCAAATCAATGAATTAACTTTACACCTCAAGAAACTGGATAAAGAAGGACAATCTAAATTGAAAGCTATTGAACGGAAGTAAATAACAGAGATTAGAGTTAAGAAAAATGAATTGTGGAATAGAAAAACAATAGGAAAAAAATCAGTGAAGATAAGAGTTGTTTGTTGGAAAAGATGAACAAAAATTGACAATCCCCTGGTTATGTTAACAGGAAAAGAGACAAAGGACCCAAATAACTAAAATCGGGAACAAAAGTGTGGCATTACAACCAATGCCAGAGGAATAAAAATGATTATAAGAGAATACTACGAACAATTGTATGCCAACAAATTAGATAACCTAGGAGAAATGGATAAATTCCTAGAAACACTGAACCTGTCAAGATTGAATCCCAAAGAAGAAGAAAATCTAAACAGACCAGGTAGGGAGACTGAGTCAATAATCAAAAACCTTCCAACAAAGGAAAGCCCAGAAGCAGATGGCTTCACTGGATAATTCCAGCAAACATTTACAGAAGAATTAACACCACTCCTTTTGAAACTCTTCCAAAACATTGAAGAGGAGGGAAAACTTCCAGGCTCATTCTATGAGGCCAGCATTACCCTGATGCCAATGCTAGACAAAGACGCTACAAGAAAAGAAAACTACAGAGCAATATTCCTGGTAAATACTGATGCAAAAATCTTCAGCAAAATACCAGCACATGGAATTCAACAGCACTTTAGGAGGATTACACACCATGACCAAGGGGGACATATTCCTGGAATACAAGGATGGTTCAACGTACAAAAATCAATGTAATACACCACATTAACACAATGAAGAACAAAAACCACACGATCATCTCAATCGATGCAGAAAAGGCATTTGACAAGACTCAACACATTTCCATGATGCAATCGCTCAACAAACTAAGAATAGAAGGAAACTACTCAGCATAATAAAAGCGATGTATGAAAATTCCAGAGCTAACATTATATTCAATGGCAAAAGAATGAATGCTTTTCCTATAAGATCAGGAAAAAGGCAAGTTGCCCATCCTCACTACTGCTATTCAACATAGTACTGGAAGTCCTAGCCAGAGCAATTAGGCCAGAAAAAGACAAAAAAGTGGGGGGGGAGGGGCGGCATTCAAATTAGAAAGGAAGTTGTAAAATTAACGCTGTTCACAGATGATTTGATCTCCTATGTAGAAAACCCTCAAGATTCTACAAAGCCATAACTGTTTGAAGAAATCAAATCCAGCAAAGGTGCAGGATACAAAATCAGCACACAGAAATCAACTACATTTCCATACACTAACAATGATCAATCCAAAAATGATATTGTGAAAACACTTCCATATACAAATAGCATCAAAAACAATAAACCTTATTTGGGTGATGGAAGCACTAAAAGTCCAGACTTCGCTAGTGCACAATATAGCTATGTAACAAAATTGCACTTGTACCCCTTAATTTATGCAAATAAAAAATGATAAAATAGGAAAAATCCTAAGCAAAATGGTGAAAGACAAGTACACTGAAAACTACAAAACATTGCTGAAAAAAAATTAAAGAAGACACACAAAAAAGGGAAGACATCCCGTGTCCATGGACCGGAAGACTTAATACGGTCAGGCTGTCCATACTACCCAAAGCGATCCACAAATTCAGTGAAATTCCCATCAATATCCCAATGGCATTATTATCACTTTTTGTCAAAAGAGCAAAATTTATCCTCTAAATCTTATGGAATCTCAAGGGACCCTAAATAGCCAAGAAAAACAAGAACATATTTGGAGGACTCACACTTCCTGATTTTGAAACGTATTATTATGCAAAGTCATAATAATCACAACAGTCTGGCACAGGGACAAATAGACTAAAGGACTAAAATAGAGAGCTCAGAAATAAACCCTCACCTGCATGGTCAAATGATCTTTGACAAGGGTGCCAAGCCCACTTAGTGGAGAACGAACAATCTCTTCAACAAATGGTGTTGGGAAAACCGGATATCCACATGCATAAGAATGAAGTTGGACCCTTACTTTATACCATACATAAAATCTTACTTCAAACGGATTAAAGACCCAAACGTAAGTCCTAAAACTATAAAACTCCTAGAAGTAGACATAGGGGTAAATCGCAAGACATTGGACTTGGCAATGATTTCTTCAATATAAGACCAAAAGCACAGGCAACGAAAGCAAAAATAGGCAAATAGGAGGGACTACATCAAACTTCAAAACTTTTGTGCATCGAAGGACGCGGGAACAGAGTGAAAAGGCAACCTACATAATGGGAGGAAATATTTACAAATCATATACCTGATAAGGGGTTAATATCAAGAAGATAAAAAAACTCCTGCAACTCAACAACGAAAAATTTCTAACATGATTTAAAAAAAGGGAAAAGGAACTTCTCTCCAAAGATGATATGCAAACGGCCCAGAAATACAGGAAAAGATGCTCAACACCACTAATCACCAGAGTTAAAGGAAGGTACAGTGACTTTCCAAATCCCCTGTACTTTACTGATAACATCACATACTAGCCTGGTATTGGGGCCGCATTTACTGAACCAATTTTGATATATTTACAGCTACAAATTTTAATCACTCTGCTAGCAAACCCTGGATTTATTTCAAACTGAGAAGGACAAATTCGCATTGTTTCCAAATGTAAGGACATTTTAAAAATGATCATTTTAATACGTAATGAGAACGAAGAGTAATAAAGAGAATAATATATGTAACACTACACTATGTGGGTTAAAATACACACATTTCACATAACAATGCCCATTTTGCAAGAACACGTCCAAAAAAAAAAGAAAGAAAGGAAACAGTAGACATGAAACTCCTGAGACTGTTACAGATCTGTGAGAGGAGAATAGTAACGTGAATAAAAGGGAACCAATGAATGACTAAAATAACACAGGGACCTTGCAAAGATCAAAGATGACAATGTACTATAAACCAAGGATTCTGTTTAATTCAGTCCTCAACTTTTGGAGCCATGAATCAAACAAATGCAACAATAGAAAAATATCGAATTGGACTTCGTCCACTAGCAATGGTGGATTAAGTAATTCCGATTATCCTTCCCACTGAGACAACCTAGAAAATAGGTACACACGAAAACACCAAAATTTCTCAAGCTGCTAACCAGGTAGTGAAAAATTACCTGGCCGACATCATGGAGAGATCCAAACAGGCTGGTGTTTTGGGAAGAGAAAGCTGGGTGCCAAACAGTTCTTCCCATACATAGCCTCTGGAGGCTAGGATGACAAAATAAAAGTCCAGAGCCTACCAAGGGTAATGGTCCTGTACTCTAGGTGCAGCAGCGAACAGGAAGTAACATAGTCCATTCAAGGAATGTGGGCAAGCACTGGGGATTCTCAGAAGTCCATAAAATCTTAATCTCTGATATCAGATTAAGGTTATTGCAGAATGCTAATGCCCTAAACCTCCTGGAAGTAGCAACTGAAAATCTTCCCTGGGAGAATTTAAAAACAACCACAGCTTCCAATGATATTTACAAGTGATTTTCCAAGTAAAATACCCAACATACACTTGTAGAGATTTAAGAAGAGGTGGCAAATGAATGAGAAAGAGAAGTAATGACAGACCATAAACCCACAAAAGCTCCTGGTGTTGGAATTCGGGAATGTATGCATAACACACAAACACACACACACATGCCCATACATTTAAGCTTACTATCCCCAAGGACATAAAAGGAAAGAATGACAATATTGACAGAAAACAAATTTGTTAAAATGATGGAAGAAATTTGAAAAAGAACAAGCTACAAATGTTGGAGCTGTGAAAATGGACTAGCAAATATTAGTAAATCAAAAGATAGGTTGAACAGTAGATTAGAATGTGCAAAGGAAACAACTATACATTCGTGGATTAGAG
>CAUYSK010011822.1:0-39606 GCA_963575035.1 Avahi laniger | reverse complement strand
GCCGGGCATGGTGGCTCATGCCTGTAGTCCCAGCTACTTGGGAGGCTGAGACAGTAGGATTGCCTGAGCCCAGGAGTTTGAGGTTGCTGTGAGCTAGGATGACGCCACGGCACTCGCCCCAGGCAAGAGAGTGAGACTCTGTCTCAAAAAAAAAAAAAAAAAAAAGTGCAAGCCTAGCTCTCAACAGCTTAGCTCATGAGACTGAAAGTATAGTAAATGGAAAAGACTAAAAGGGTTAGAGAAGTTCAGAGGAGAAAAGATGCATAACTATATTTGCTAGCAAACATTTGTTGAGCATTGTGAGGTAGATCTTATACCCATTTTGTAAACATGATCCTGAGACACAGAGTTTAAGTGATCAGCCCAGGGTTGCACAGCAAATAAATGATAGAATTGGGACTCTGAACCCCTCCATTCCATGGCATCTCAGGGAGAACACTGTGGGTGCTGTGCTGGGGGCCCTGGAGGTTCTAGGTAAAGTGAATCTGGAGGATGGACAGGACATGAATAAGAGAAGAGAAGCAGAGTTGTTGTAAGATAAAAGGCAGAGAAGTGGGGCTGTGATGTCTCTAAGATATTACAGCTTGTGCCTTCCACTCTCTTTTCAAATGTGGAGAAACACAGACTTGAGTCACAAAGTAATAGCGCGGAATCGTTAACAAGTTTGTCTAGTGCTTCTTTGTGTCCACACAGTATCGCCTTGAGCCTCTGACCATGCTAGGAAGTAGGTGGGATCTTCCTTTCACCTTGGAGGAAACTGAGGTCTTCTGACTTTAAATCCCAAGTCCTTTCCACCATCTGTGCTGCATCCTCATTTCTATAGTGGGAAGAACACAGGCTCTGCAATTAGACACACCTGGGTTTTATGTGCGTAGGATCTTGAGCAAGTGAATTCACCGTTGTGAGCTTCCATTTCTTCATTCGTAAAATACGAAATTTAAACACACATCACTTAAGTGCCTGGCACATTTGGGACATTCGGTAAAGAGCAGTGATCTTTTTATTGACATCAGAAGGGCACTGGGGACCCAGAGGCTGTTCTGGTTCCTATGGCACAGCTCTTGGAGCCTATTAATTCTCAAGGACAGGGGTTTGCAAGTTGGGGTAATGCCAAGTAAAGAACAGGCCCTTTGGGAGGCCAGGGATATGCTAATGGGTGAAGAACATAAGGGAGCATAATAATGCCAAAGGATTTCCTATAGTGCTTTTTTTCAGTGTATTTTTGGGTCTTTGGTTTATGTATGAAGAAAATGAGATCCCAAAGGTGAAGTGACTTGCCCAAGGTCAGGATCATAGTGCTTTGGAGCTGGAGAAAGGGCCTTAGAGATCATTTGGTCCATCTTCCACCCTTGTCAGATGAGAAAAGAGAGGCCCACAGTGCTTAATTGGCAGGACCATAGCCAAATAGAGCCACCATAAAGCAGGAGTGGACTCAAATTTCTTTACCCTACAGTCTAGGTCCTTCCCACAGTACCATGCAGAACTTTCAGATTGCCTTTTTTCAATGGAAAACTGAAGCCTCACTGCAAATGCCAATGGTTTACAATAAGAACAACTTTATTTTGGGGAGCTTTTATCAAATAGAATCTTGTGTCTCATTTCATTTCATCTCTTCTTTCCCTCTAAATTCTTTTTTTTTTTTTTTTAAGAGATAGTCTCTCTCTGTCACCCCAGCTAGAGTACAGTGGCATCATTATAGCTCACTACAACCTCAAATTCCTGGGTTCAGGTGATCCTCCTGCCTCAGCCTCCTGGGTAGCTGGGACCACAGGCATGCACCACTGTGCCCGGCTATTTTTTCTAGTTTTCGTGGAGACGGGGTCTTGCTCTTGCTCAGGCTGGTCTCAAACTCCTGAGCTGAAGCAATCCTCCTGCCTCAGTCTCTCAGAGTGCTAGGATTATAGGTGTGAGCCACCACGCCCAGTTCTCTCTCTCCAAATTCTTAGTAAGGATAATATACTAGAAGAAAAACAAGGCTTTAGTGTAGGACGTAGGTAGAAAACAGATAAACATTGTATAGAATCTCTGAAATCTAAGGAGGTCCCCAGAACCAGGCAATAATTTGGAACCTAGCCCTCTCGCCTGTCCCAGCTAGCCTCATCCCCCATCCTGCCCTGCTCACAGCAAATCTTCAGAAGGCCCAGCCTTCCCTTGGCAGCTGCATCTGGTGAACACCAACGGAAATCCCTGGTATTTTTCTTTGCATGCAACCAGCCATGGAGATGTAGGTCAGGCATTGCTGGCCTGGCAGTTATAACAGCTTTAGCTTCACCCATGCACCTGCATCTGAGTTCACTAAACCCCACAGGGATGGGAAAAGGATGGTCCCTTCTAAGCAAAGATCAAATCTCCAAGGGCCCATATGGGTAGAGCTGGCTGGGACTGAAGAGGGTTTTGGAGGAGACCATCTGGAATGTGAGTTCTAGGAGGGTGGCTCTGTCTGTTCCCTCCTTAATGTCTGATATCTGACTGGATTGGTGGTGCTTGGCTTAAAGTCATCACTGACAGAGGAGACTGGGGAGGTCCTGTCCTCCCCCTGGGCTCAGCTGGGTCCCCAGACCTATACCCGAACACCCATGCCTGTCTGGTGTTTACAGAATTAAAGCTGCCACCCTTTGGGACCTAGCCTGTTTTCATTTCTGCTCTCAGCTGTCTGGTCTCCATGGACCTCACCTACAGGTTTGTACGTGCCCGTCCCCCACGATGCAGCCCCACGAGGATCCTCCAGCCTGGCACACTCTTCTTTGGCCTTTGTTCTCTTCAGCAGAACTACCGGCTCTGCCTGGCCCAGGGGAGGGCTTTCCTGGCCCCTCAGACAGGTTCTGTCGGTCTAGCCTAGCTACATCTTTCCTGAGAGGTCAGTCTCTTTGCCCTCAGCCTGGGGGATGGGGCTGTGGGGCTGCTCTGGACCACACAGTTGGCAGGCTGACTCTGGCCTGAGCTTTCTCCTGCCCGGGCCTCACGTATGTCCTCTGTGAAAGTGTTGGACCAAGATCAGTACACGTACTATTGATCTTCAAGATAACTTATAGGTGATACACAAATGGACATTTTTAATTTTAATAATCAATGTATTTTATGTTGATTTCCATCTGTGGCACATGATACTGGTTTTCTGTTTATAGTAGTAATAATAAGTTGCTTTTCATTTCATTTATTCATTAGCAAACACTTACTGAGTGTCTACTATATGCTGGCCACCATTCTAACTACTGAGAATACCTGCCTTTGTGAAGTTTACATTCTAAGAGGACAGAGAGTGATTGGATGGAGGGGTGGGGGAGGGTGGCTAGGCAGCTTTTAGTGTGTGTTTGTCTTTTTAATAACAAGTGATTAGGAAAGGCCTCTGAGGATGAGGCATGTAAGCAGAGATCTGCATAATCTGGGGTAGTAAACCATGTAACAGCCTGTGAAAGAAACATTCCAGACAGAGGGAACAAGTGCAGAGTCTCCAAGGTGAGAAGAGTATGCTTGGCACGTTTGAGGAGAAGAGCATAAGAGGGGACAGCCACGGTGGCTCAGTCCTGTAATCCCAGTACTTTGGGAAGCCAAGGCTGGAGGATTACTTGAGGTCAGGAGGTTAAGACCAGCCTGGGCAGCATAGCAAGATACTATCTCTACAAAAATGAGCTACTTGGGAGGCTGAGGCAGGAGGATTGCTTAAGCACAGGAGTTCAAGACCAGCCTGGGCAATGTAGTGAGACCTTAACTCTTTGAAAAAAAAAAAAGAGGAAGAGAGATGCAGAAAGGTTTTGGGAGGAAATTAAGAATTTTCAATACATTTAAATTTTTAAAAAGTGACTTGCTTGATATAAAAATGTTAAGTAAATAATAAGAGGTAATACATGCTTCAGCCAAAACAGTGATGGCTGAAACTGGATAGAGTGGACCAGATGTGCTTGCACTTCCTTCCAGCTCTAAAATTCTGCCTTAGTGATTTCAGACCAAAGTCTCCTATTTGTGGAGAATGGGAACTTAAGGCTCAGCCTGGAATGTAATGGACGCAGAAGGAATGACAGGAGAGGAATCCCTTGGACCAGGCATACCTCCTCTTCATTTGGAAGGACTGGGAAGTTCTTGCACACATCTGGCCTCCAGACATTCCTTTTTTTAGTCAGTCAGTCTCTGAGTACCTTCTGCTTAGTCCCTCCTAACATAAAACAAGCTAGTTAGTCCTAGCTCCACCTGAGCCTGTCTGAGACTCCATGGTCCCTCACATGCCTGGTGGTTGGGTGATGTGTATGCTGAAAGTGGGACAGCCTCAGCCTGGGAAGACCCCTGCCCTCGCTTTGCCTCACTGTCTCTGTCCAGCCCCTGCCTTCCTCCTCTTACTGCCATCCACATTTGCCTCTATGAAAGCAGCAGAAATTGTTTTGTCTCTTTCTTCATCTGGGTCCCCATAGTTATCAAGCTGGAAAAAAATCTTCAAGGGCCCCTTCCCCTGCCTTTAGTAGATGGGGAACAGAGGGCCAGAGAGGCAAGCAGCTCCACAGTCCACATCCAGTCCATCAGCAAATCCTTTCAGCTCTACTTTTCAAAACTAAATTCTGAATCTGACTGCTTCTCACCAGCTATCCCCATTGTGGTTAAGCCACCATCATATTTTCCTAAATGGCCACATCAGCTTCTCACCAGAGCTCTTAGCTTCCACTCTTGCCCCTGGAGGTCTCTACCCAGCAGCCTAGAGGGACCCTGTTAAAACTAAAGTCAGGCCATGTCCTTCCCCTGCTCAGAACCCTACAATGCTTCTCCAGGGCAAGCCCAAGTACTTAAATGGCTTACAAGGCCCTGCACAATCTGGCCCTTGGCTACCTCCAGATCTCATCACTACCAGTCTCCTTTCATTCACTGGGCCTCAGCCACACTGGCATCTTTCCTGCTCCTGGAGCACCTCAAGCATGTTCCTGTCTCAGGGCCTTAGCACTTGTTCCCACTGCCTTTTCTTGGATCCTTGCAATGCCTGTTTCCTCACTTCATTCAGGTCTCTGATCAGATGTCACTTCTTCAAGAAGTTTTCCCTGACCACAGATTCGAATCCTGCTTTCTTCCATGTTTTTCTATCCTCTTTCTCATACTTACTCTTCTTTTTAACACTTTATCATCATCTGACATATTTGTTTATTGCTTGTCGCTTCCCATTAAATTATAAATTCATATAGGTAGGAATTTTCATCTGATTTAGACACTTCTTTATCCTCAGCACTTAGCACAGTGCCTGACACTTGGTGCACACTTAATACAGATTTGTTGAATGAATGAGTGTCCAGAGCTAAGCAGGGCAGCTGGTCTGGGCCTTCTTGCAACTTCTTAGGTCAGCCTGTCTCACAAATAGGTCATGTTCTGCCTTAGAAAACTCATCTAACAGCTCCATCAAAGCTACTTGGCATCGCTTTTCTTCCCAGATAATGCCCAGATAGAGGGACAAATTCTTTGCAAGTATTGGCCTTGCAGCGTGGGGCTGGGGGAGAGTAAGTCAATCACAGAGCATCATCAGCACATCTTTCCCTTTCCCACCCCTTGAGGTACCCAGGGAACCCAGGGGCATACCGCTTCCCTGTCTTCAAAGTCATCTCTGACTTCTAGGGCCTAAGAGTAACAGATTCTCAATGTTGGATGGGCGAAAGGGTGAAGGAAGGACTTAGTGAAGTCTCTTCATCCATCCTTTTGCATTGGCAAATTTAATATACTATGGTGTCAAACATCCTTACTGGTGACCTCAGGCAAAGTCTCATCACCTTTCTGAGTCTTAGTTTTCCTCATTGGTAAAATGGAGACAGCACCTATTTGCAAACTTTTGAGAATTCAAGCAGCAAATAATAGCTGGGTTTTTGTTGTTGTTGTTGTTTATGGCAACAAATGAGAGAGGCACTGTGAGAAGCACAAATGGAGCCATTTATTTTCAGTTATAAAAAAATAATAACAGCTAACATCTATTGAACACTTACCATGGACCATTTAATTCTGCCAACCCTGTAAAGTAGGAACAGCTGGATCATTTTATAGCTGGAACGCTGGGCCTGAAGAGGTAACGTGTCTTGCCTCAGGTCCTGCGGCCATGCAGTTAATGGGGTTGGAAACCATATTGTCTAACTCCAGGCGTCAGGAGACCTGAGGCCAGGCTCTGCTCTGTCCTGTGTGAGGCCTTGAGGGTGTCCCTTCACCTCTGAGTTTCAGTTCCTCATCTGTTCAGGGAGGGTGTTGAACTACACATCTCTGTGAACCGCAGATAATGATGCTCTGTGATTCCTGGGGGGTCCACATGCCATACCAGATGGACAGTGAGTTGCTTCTGGGCCTAGTGGTGGTGGTGGTGCTATTCTGCATTTTGTCAGTGCTCCGGGTGTTGACTGTGAACAGCACATCTCTGGGTGGCCCTGCCCTCGGCATCAGAGTTCTCCAGCCTTCCTGGTACCATCTCAGGCAACTTGCTATTCTGCACCTTAGGGTGGTGGACTAGGGCAGAGATGAAAAGGAGGGAAAACTGGAAGGAACCGGAATGTAGGAAATGCAACCCCTCCCCCCAGCCTTCAGCCCTGAGTTTTTGGTTACATGGGATGTGAGCATTCATGTGTACAGGGGGCAGGGAAGGGAAGGGTGTTACAGGGACTTGCTCCCTTCCCCAAATCCTCCAGAGCTGTTGCCTTCTGCTGTGGAATTCCAAACATTTCCGATCAGATAAAGGTAGCTGAAAATACCCGGGACTTGTCTGGACTAGTTGGAGGCAGTGCTAGGGTGAAGAGGTCCAGGCCACAGGGGCTAGAGCCTGGGAAGGTCTGTTCCCTCCAAAGAGCTTGCACTGGGTCATGTGTGCCCATTGCCCTCTCTCCCTGAAGTCCTGCAGGTTTGCAAGCAAGGCTCAGCAGACTTTGTGGTGGAGGAGGACCAAACCATGCTGTGGCAACAAATCCTTCTACTTCGAAATGTTGCCTCTTGCCTTCCACACTAATTACTGGATCTTTTCTTTCTTTCTTTTTTTTTTCCTATTTGCATAACATCCTCCAGGTTCATGGATGTTTTCAGTACCCCTGAGAGAGATAACCCAGGTAGTCACTCCTTTGTCCAGGTGTGAGTTACTTTCATCCTCCTCACACTGCAGCACTGTCAGAGCCCTTTGAGATGATCCCCTCACTTAACAGATGGGGAAAGTCCCAGACTTTCCCAGAGTCCCAGACAGGAGAATGGACTCACCCCAGGCAAACCAGTGATGGATCTGGGAAATGAAACCCACATCCACTGTCAGCCCAGGGCTCTGTTCTCCACAGTGTCCAGTACTGATCAGCTCCAGGCAAGGGGGTGGGCATAGCTTTGGCTGGAGAGAAGGAAGGAGATGCTGCTTTGGACCATGGAGCACTTGAGGCAAAGACCCCATAAGGAAGTAGAATTTTAGGGAGAGGTTGGCCCTAGTGTTTGTAGGTTGCTACCCCAGTCCCTCCTGCCTGTTACCTCAGCACAGTGCAGATTTCTTTTCTAGAGCCTTCCCGTAAACTTCCTGTCCACATTCCTGAGCCTGGGAGAACTTGGTGTCTAGAGAATGCTAAGCACTCTGCCCAATCACTTGGTATCTTGGGGCGTCATCCTAGTTTTGCCATGCATTGAGGAAGAGGCTGAAGAAAGAGGGAACCAGCTGTTCTTCTAGTCCCTCCTCACTGTCCACCAGTCAGCCATACTCTTCAGCACCTTCTCTGGGCCCAGCACTGGGCTAGGCCTAGGGGATAGAGCCCATGGTCAAATGGGGAAGGAAATGAGCAGCTGATGTCCTTGAAGAAGTGACATGTGGATTAAGACCTAAGAGATAAGTGGGAGAGAGCTTGGCAGAAGGACCAGCATGAGCAAAGGTCCTGAGGTTGAACAGAACATGGTATGTGAGGAATAAAGCAGCCTGGCCCTGGACCAAACTGCAGAAATGCTGCAGGGCCTTGTAGGCCATGGGCAAGACTCATGCTGAACATTGATCTAATAGTACTGTGGTCCCCAACCCCTGGGCTGTGGACTGGTACCAGGCCACAGAGCTCTGTGCCCCACCCCCACACCCTACCTCCGTCCATGGAAAAATTGTCTTCCGTGAAACCAGTCCCTGGTGCCAAAAAGGTTGGGGACCACTGTAATAGTAAGAACAGTAATAGTAGCTGACATTTACTCAAAGTTAACTGTGTGCTGTGCACAGTCCTAGGAGCTTTACATATGGTTCTATTTGAATCTTCATAATATTCTTTTGAAATAAGGACATTTTTTATCCCCATTTTACAGATGAGGTCAAAAGCTAAACATCTTAGTCTGGTAGCAAGACTTACTGGTTACCTGCCTGCTCTGTGCTATAGCAGCCCAACTCTGTAAAAGAAATAGAAGTGGCCTCATCCAGATTGCACCTGCATTATACAGCTGATGAAGCTGACGTCGGAGAATAGCAGGAAAGCGGCAGAGGAGAGAGACTAGAGCTAAGGCCAGCCGACATGGGAGAGACAAAGGGAGAGAGGCTTCAGCTCCCTAACAGGGAACAATTTTCCAGTGGGGCTATCCAAAGATGAAATGCTCCACCTGGAAAGGATGGAGCTCCCCCATCACAAGTGTATAAGCAGAGAGTGCTGTAGAGGTGACTATGAACTTCCAGGGGTGTGAAACAGACCCGCTGTGTGACATTGGCACTCCACCTTTCTGAACCCCATCTGTGAAATGCAGGGATTAGGGGTGAACTTGAGTGTCACGTGGAAGGTTGTATGGGTATGTTGTAAGATCACTCTGGAGTCTCTGACTGTTCCAAGGGTGAACCTTGGTCCTTCTCACCTTGGACACTGGGAGGAGGGTAGAGGTCTGTGGCCATTTAGTTGTGAAATAATAGGGAGTCACCAGGGATGAACTGAGAGGGTTGAGATGAGGGGAGGCCTCAGAATCCCAGGGGATGAACGCATACGAGCACATAGCCCAGGAACAGTTAGATGCTTGGGCTCTGGAGCCAGACTGCCTGGATTCAAATCCCGACTCCTGCTTACGAACTGTGTGACTTGTCCTCTCTGCTTCTCTTCCTCACCTGTAACATGGAGAATAATAACAGCACTTAGTGGGGTTATCGTGAGAATTCAGTGAATTATTATACACAAAACACTTAACGCCATGCCTGGTACCTAGTAAATATCAGCTGTTTTATCACCATCACTTCCAGGGAAGGAGGTTGTGAGCCCCCAAACGCGCATCTCTGCCCCCAGTAAATGTTTTTCTGAATTCTGTCTCTCTGCTCCCAAGCCCAGCACCCTGGTTCTGAGCGGGATAGATGGAGAGCCCATACTCGAGCTGCTGGGCCTGATAGCTTTCTCGATTCCCCAGCGGAGGTGTTATCTCCTCCCGGCACAACCACTTCCTTTTCTGAGAAATGAGCACATCTGTCAGGCATAGCTTCTTAGAACTAATGCTGGGGGAGGAGGCGGAGGAAGAGAGGCTGGCAGCTGACAGGGGCAGAGTTGGAGGAAGATTATCATGGGGTTTGCTGTGCGGATGCCTCCAAATATTCCCTAAAGCCCAGGTGGCTTGGGCCCCCCATGATACCCCCTGATCTCACCACTGCTGCCTTGTGAGGTCAAGGCAGGAGAAACTGAGGCTCAGAAGTCAAAAAGTTTGCTGTGATCCCCATAGCTATGCTAATTGGACTGAGGTGTTGACCCCACCACAGTCTGGCCACCCCTTTCTTTGCCCCTGCCCTACTGAGCTGCCTCTCCAAGTTACCCACATGCAGGTCTATATATCCCTGGGCTAGAGGGAAAAGGCTGTGTTCCTCTCACATCTCTGAGACCAACAGCTCCCCCAGGGAAGCCAAGGGAAGTGGATTCCAGCCACAAACCTCACTTCTTCCGAGTCTCCACCTGCCACTCCCTGCCAAGAGAGTGATAAGGCTTCTTCCTTTGCCCCACTCCTCTTCTTGCCATCTCCCAGGGAGCTCCTAACAAGGCCTTGTTTGTCTGTTCAGCAGGCATTCATCAGCCTCTCTCTCAGGGAAACTGAGGCCAGGAGCAGAAAGTGACTCTGCAAATGACTCACAGCTTGCCCGTGCAGGGCTATGACAAGGCCAGGGCAAGGTACAATCATGATGTCTCTGGCACTTTCCCTGGCTGCTAGGAGCCCCTTCCTCTTCTCCACCCACCTCTTTCCTGAAATAACCAAGCAGGAAGGAAGCAGTGGGCCTGGGCCCTCCAGAGTCACCCAAGAGGAAGGAAGGGCCCGTCTGGCACAGATGCTTGTTCCTCACTAAAGCCAGGACGGAATGGTTTCACTTTCCCTCCAGGTTTTCGTCACATCCTTTTCCTGTGGCACCGATTCCCCTCAGCTGGCTGGAGCCAGAGCTTATTCATTTAGCTGGTGACCTCAGGCCACTTTACCCTCCTACAGGGACCCAGGGCCATTGCCCTGGCCCAGAATATGGGGTTTGCTACTGAACATACTGAGACTTAAAACCGGCTTGTCACTTACCTGCTTTAGCCATATCTCTTAGTATCTCTGAGTCTCAGTTTACCTAGGCTTAGAATGACAGACATGTATACACCTCGCTCACGATGGGGGCTTTAGAAGTATTGTCCTTTTGAAACTGAGCAGAATACTGCATTGAGGTTAGGAGTAAAGGCACTGGAACCAGATTGTTAGTGTAGGCATCCCAGCTAGGTCACCAGCTCACTACATGACCTTGAGCAAGTTACAAACCATCTGCGGGCTGCAGGTCCATTGGCTGTGTGATGGGTTAACAGTAGTACCCGCTGACAGAGCATAGAGACAACTAATGAACTAATCTAATCTACAAAAAGAGTGCCTTGCAGGGTAAGTGCTCAGAAAATAGCAGCTGCTTCCACAGAGGGCTTCAGGTTTTCTTTGTGTAGAGATAGCAGGGACTAAGATGGCAAGATTGGACGTCAGAATGAGTGAGAAGCCAGAACTCAGATCCCAGTCTTACCACTTCCTAAATAGGGATCTTGAGTAAATTCTGGAGCCTCTATTTTCACATCTGTAAAATGGGGCTATTGATAAATGTTACAAGGATTAAATGAAAGCCTTCATTTGTTCATCTAAAATAGATTCTTCTAGAATGGCATCTGCTGTTTTCTAGGTATAGCACCAGGTTCTAGAGATGCAGGTGACAAAACCGCACACAGTGTAGTAGGGAAGATAGGGCAAAAAATGATCTCTCAAGTGAGTACAATAGTACGTGTAATTCAGGAATATGGCCCAGTCACGATAAAGTGCTCTAGCTTGGTGCCTGGCATAGGTGAAACATTCAAATGTTTGATATAAGTCAGCTATCATAATAACAGATATTAATTTTATTATTAACAACTAAGGACACTATGGACCAGAAAAGAAAGTAACCTGCTCAAAATCACACTGCTGGAAAGAAGTGGGAATGTAGGCAGTGACAGAGGAGAGGGACAGGGATTTGAAAGACTGATCAGATTCAAGTAGGGGCTATACTTTAGTGCCTGGCAGTGTGGGTGGTCCGCTGGCACTTGGGCCCCTTCCCCTGGGGCATCATGCAACCTGTTGGCCTGACTTGTGCAGAGCTGCAGGTGGCTACAGGTGACCTGCATCATTTAGTTGGCTGCCTGTGGACAGAGATCTAGCTAACGTCAGTCTGTGTCCATCTGGGTGGGCCTGGGTTTCAGTCCTGGGTCATACTTGGTCCCTGCCTGCACTGAGCCCCCAGACTCTTGGGGAAGACTGGCACACAGACTGAAGGCATCAACCCAGGGACACTCCTTCCTCTTCTTTCTGCTTCAGGGCCTCAGTTGCCTCTGTTGGAACATGCTCTTTCTTAGCCAAGATTTTAAATCTCCCATGGCTGCTGCCACTTTACCATTCCAGTCTCAGCTCGAACCTCACTTTCTCAGAAAGAGCTTCTTGACTGACCTCTCCACCTACACCCAATCCCCTGGGTATTCTGTTACTTCTCCTGACTTATTTTCTTCAAAGCCCCATCATCTCTGAAATTGTCTTGTTTTTTTTCTTGTTATCCTCTCTGTGCTTATCCCCACCCCCCACAAGGAGTCTTTTTAGACTTTTTTATCCTAATTGCCCTCCTATGAAATTTGAGTACCACAGCTATACTGTGCATCTCTTTATGTACTGTGGCCTGTGGAGAGCCACAAACCACTGTAATATCTAAGAATTTTCACTTTGCCGCCTTGGAGGTCATCTCACTGCCATTGGAAATGGACGAGAACATAAGTTCCATGAAAGCCTTGTTCGCTGCTGAGTCTCCAGTGCCAGGCTTGGAGCACAGTAGGTGCTCAATAAGTACTTATGGTATGAACAAAAGTCCAGGGACGCTGGGAGCACAAAGGAGATATCCATCCCAGAGTGGGGGGAGGAATGAGCAAGCAAGAAGGGACTCCAGAGTGGAGTCTTACAGCCTGAGTAGAGGTTGGCTAACTAAGGGAGGTGTGGAGAGGGTGACCAATTAGAGGACACGGTGTTGGCAAAGGCATAAGGGCCTGAAGCACTCTGGAGTATGCAGTGTGGGGCCATCCCATGTGTAGGGCCAGGGCTGTTGGAGGCTCTGAAATGTTGGAGGAAGGACTTTGAAGGTGGTCCTAGGCTGGGCTTCTCCTGAAGACCAAGCTAAGAGACCTGGGTTCCTAGTCAGGGCTCTACCACAAACTGGTGGTGGGAAACTGTAGAATGGGCAGGTGGGTTTGGCTGCACTGATTTGTGGGGTATGCCTGGCTAGGAGTCCATGACTCTCCCATCATTAGCCATTGCCTGTCCCCAGTGGCCCCAAAAACCCCAATACGGAAGTCAAGTCAGCTACAAAGAGAAACTTCCCCTTCTTTGCTCTGACCTAAGCAGAGGACGCAGACAGGCCCTTGGGCCTGGGTCTCCTGGACACCTCTGTGACATCAGAGACTTCACTGCAACCCACTCTTACACCTCATCCCTTTGCCCACCATGCCACACCTGGCTAATACCAGTGGGAGCCACCCAAGGAGCAGTGGGGGCTTATCTCTGCTTTTCCAGACCGGAGCTGCTCTGCAATCCTGTTTATTTATCCAGAGCAGCCGCCCACTGAGAAAATGGCTGTGTTTGTTTCCAAGGGTGTTGTGTGAACTGTGGGCTAAATATACCCACACCATCGCCTCTCCAGAACCCGCCCTGGAACAGCACGCCCCATTTTGCTCGTGCTCTCTCTGCAAAAGCAATCCCCAGAATCCACGCCCCTTGGAAATCCTACTCCCCACTCCCCAGGAAAAGGAGCCGCAGTAGAGATGAAGGTTGTCCTGACCAGGAACACATGAGTGGGGACTGGGGCGGGGCAGTGCCTTGTTCTCTGTGGCACTGAAATAAGAATGTTCCCTCCACCCTAGAATGACTGTTTCTGGACAGTGAATGCTTTGTGCCCTTGCTGGGACAGGGCCTGTTTACTTCAACCCAGTCTCAGAGCCGAAAATTTCCTGTGGCTGCCAGCCCTCTACTTCAGGAAAATTCCCATCAAGGGAGCCAGGCCTTTCCCACTTTGGCTGCAACCCCAGTGTCCTTGGTTCTTGTGGGACATTTGGCCCTTTGGGATAACCAGGGCCTTCTCCCATGCTCCTCACAGCCCAGAACTCTCCTCCATCACTGATAAGCCTTTTTTTTTTTTTTTTGAGACAGAGTCTCACTGTGTTGCCCGGGCTAGAGTGCCGTGGCGTCATCCTAGCTCACAGCAACCTCAAACTCCCGGGCTCAAGCAATCCTTCTGCCTCAGCCTCCCGAGTAGCTGGGACTACAGGCATGTGCCACCATGCCCGGCTAATTTTTTCTATGTATATTTTTAGTTGTCCAATTAATTTCTTTCTATTTTTAGTAGAGACAGGGTCTCCCTCTTGCTCAGACTGGTCTCGAACTCCTGAGCTCAAACAATCTGCCCGCCTCCACTTCCCAGAGTGCTGGGATTACAGGCGTGAGCCACTGCGCCCGGCCTGATAAGCCTTTTTTGTGATTCCACCTGGACCTACTTAACTTGGGAGCAGAAAAAATTAAGCCTCCCACAAGAGTTTTCTTGTCTGCCAGGACCTGCAGAAGCTGTGCGGGATGAGGGAGAGACAGAGAGGCATTTCCACGACAGCCACTGCCCTCCTCTCCCCAAATCCTGGATCCTGGGCTCCACCTCCACCCTGCTCCCGCATTCCTTTTCCTCCGCATCCTTTCAGCACTATTGACAGGACAGGTCCCTCCGCCCCACCACCACCCCCTTGAGGGAAGTGTCGTGCTGTAGCAGCACTCTGAAGCCAGGCAGTTCCGCAGTCTGATCCTGGCTCTGCCATCTGTTAGCTGAACGTTCCCTACTTTAAACCTCAGTCATCTTATCTGTGAAATGTGGCGCCTCTGGGGATTCTGATGAATGTGAAATGGGATAACAATGCCTGGCACTTAGTAAACATGCAGCACAATTGTTCTGTTCATGTTTGTATTGAGCACCAACTATGCACCAGACACTGGGTATATAGAAACAAGACAGCACCTCTGCAGGAGATAGATCATAACAAAAACAAAGCATAGAATCTGGTTACGAAGTGCGGAGAAGAAAAGCCAAGTGGAGTGGTGCGTGCACCTGTAGTCCTAGCTACTCAGGAGGCCGAGGTGGGAGGATCACGTGAGCCCAGGAGTTCTGGGCTGTAGTGCGCTATGCCCATCAGGTGTCCACACTAAGTTCAGCATCAATATGGTGACCTCCCAGGAACGGGGAACCACCAAGTTGCCTAAGGAGGGGTGAACTGGCCCGGGTCAAAAACACAGCAGGTCAGAACTCCCGTGCTGCTCAGTAGTGGGATGGCTCTCTGCGTAGCCACTGCACTCCAGCTTGGGCACCATAGTGACATCCCATCTCTTAAAAAAAAAAGTACTGCAAAGAAAAATAAAGCAAGGTAAAGGGACAGGTAGAAAGAGATGGAGTTGGTGCCATTTCACAAAGTACCCACCCTATCTCCCTGCTGGTCAGGGAAGGCCTCTCTGAGGAGGTGACATTTGAATGGAGTCACGAGTGAAATGAGGGAGGGGGTCAGGTGCAGCAAAATCCTGAGGCAGGAGAAGCTGGAGGAACAGCAAGGAGGCCAGTGTGATTGGAGTGAAGTATGTGGGGCATGGGGGTGGGGACATCCCTCAGAAAGGGTTGAGGGCCAGATCCCACTAGAGCTTGCTGGCCAGGTAAGGAATGGGGACTTTGTTCCAGCCTTGGGAACGTTGAGAGCTTGGAGCGTGGTCTGAGTGGAGGGCTTTCCCAGTGTCCTTTTTCCCAACTAGATGGTAAGCGTCTGGTAAGGCCTCTGGCTCGTGGCTCACTGCTGCCTCAGTAATGGCTTAATAAATGTTGCGGATTCTTTCAGTCAAGTCAGCAGCTCAGTGGCACTCTGCTAGGTACCAGGGATACAAAAATAAATGCCACTTGCTTGCTAAGTGCAGGAGAAAGCTGCTGGAGGACTTTGAGCACAGGCATGCTGTAACTTGATCTGTGTTTTTAGAAATCTTCTCTGCATGGAGCATGGACTGAGAGTGGTCATCAAGACTAGAAGTGGGGCCAGGCAGGTGTCACAAGTGACAGACTGGGCAGGACCTGTGATAACTGGAGATGGCGGGCCCTGTGTAGGGGAACAGCCGCTTGGCCGTTTGGGACCGGGTAGAAGTGTAGGCTTGGTGTGTGGCAGGCTTGGTAGAGAGGCAAGAGCGTGGGCTCTGGAGCCAGCCAGTGGCCCACTCACTCCCCAGACACACACAGCACTTACTTCTAAGGGCTGGACACCGGGTTTAAATTCTGGTTACACCACTGACAAAGCTGGGTGACCTTGATCAAGTCCCTCAGCCCTCAGAGGCCCAGCTTCCTGGTCTGTAAATGGGGAGACACAGCCCATGTTGCAACATTGTTGGGAGGATTAAAGGACAAACTGGGTGCAGAGCTTACTCATGAAAGGATACTCTCAGCGTCCCTCTCCCTGCCCCACAGGCTCGCTGCACCCTAAGCTGGGTAATTTAGCCCGCAGCTCCTCCTTCCCCATATAATGTGCTTCCCTCCTGACTTAGCATCAGGGTGGAGGGCTGTTACTCACCTCCTCCTGGGCCAAGTCACACTTGCTGGAGTGGGGGACAGGGACAGGACTTCACAGACCCCACGATGGGGACCTGCCAGTCCTACATCGTTGTTACCCTCCCTGCTCTGCTCTTTCCATCTACCAGCCTGCCCTGGCTACAGGCTCCTTCCAGAGGGAAAAGGAGCCTCTGTCTGGCTGAAAGTCCTAAGACCCATTCAACCCTTGAATCTGCCCCTAATCTCTCTGAGGATTTATCCCCATCCCGCCTTCTCCTTCCCCCTGGTGCAGCAGTGAAGAGCACTACTCAAGCTACTGGTGGCTTCCAGGCCACACGTGGTTTGTCTCCTGCTCATTCCTGCTCTCTCATCCCCCTGCCCCGGCACTCTGCTCTAGCCACCTGGCTGCCTGCCCATTCGTTCTCTGACCTTGCCCATCTCTTTCCTACCTTGGGGTCTGGAGTGAGTACCACTTCCTAGCTCTCTGACCTCAGACAAGCTCTTTCCCCCTCTGAACCTGTTTTCTCAGCAATCACATGGATTTCTCATCCCCAGCTGAGGGGCAAGAGAGAGGGCAGCCCTTAACCCTTAATCTGGCCCAGAGTGGGCACTGATGGCTACAGTTTTTCAAATCACCCAGGCAATTGCAGGCAGATGGCCACCTGCTTTCTCCCACCCACCCACGTTGCTATCCGGAGGACTCAAAGGGTGCCTTCACTTCTCTTCTCTCTCCCTGCAGGACACTTTTGTGGAACTCTATGGAAACAATGCAGCAGCTGAGAGCCGGAAGGGCCAGGAACGCTTCAACCGCTGGTTCCTGACGGGCATGACTGTGGCTGGCGTGGTTCTGCTGGGCTCGCTCTTCAGTCGGAAATGACCAGACACTGACCATCCACTCACCCTCCCATCCCCTGCCCTGCCCCACCACATCCCTCCGTCCAGCCACCATTGCCACCAGGAGAACCACTACATGCAGCCCGTTCCTGCCCATCCACCTACCACTGGGTTGGGCCCAGACCTGGTCCCCTGCAATTAGTTTTCTGTAATTTACCACGCTTCTGTGAGAGCCACCTTCCCCCACACCTCAGTTCTCTCAGCCTCGAAATCCCCAAAGTTTCCCCCAAATCTGCCCCATGGAGGCAGGCAGGTATGAGAGGGCTTGTGGCTGAGGGCAGGAGGGCCCTGCCTGATTGGTGGAACCCTTACCCCTTAGCCTCCCCAAAAATGCTTTTCTGCCAGAGAGCTGGAAAGTTTTAGGAACCTCTTCCCAAGAGAGACTAGATTGCCTTTGTTTCAATGTTTGTGGCCTCAGAATTGATCATTTCCCATCCCCCCACACACACTCACCCCCCCCACCCCCCAGACCTAGGCTCCTCTTCCTTCCATCCCCGCCCCCAAGAGCCATTTAGGGGCCAGTTTTGACTAATTAGGGATTCAGGCTGCTTGGAATAAAGAAGCAAGGACCAGGACTCCTCCCCACCTCTGGTCCGGCCAAAGTCCCCCCTCCCAGTCCGAATGTCCTCCATAGGCCTCTGGCTAGAGGTCAACCCCACCCAGGAGGGAGGGAGCTATAGCTGCAGGAAGCACCCCATGCCAAAGCTAGGGTGGCCCTTGCATTTTAGTACCACCTTAGTCCCTTCCCCTCCCCTGGCTCCCATGACCATGACTGAGGGACCAACTGAGCCCAAGGCAGATGGTGCCCCAGAGCTGTTTATGGCCTCAGCTGCCTCACTTCCTGCAAGGAGATCAGCTGGTGGCTTCTTTGTCTTGGGCTGTTGCCCATGGGGTCCAGGAGTTCAGGGGCCTCAGCTCAGAGGCGAAGGGGAGCTATAGGGACAGCCGTGGGAGCCCTCGGGTCTTCCCTACCTCAGGCAGGAAGGGCAAGAAGAAAAGCCTGGTGCACAGGGTTGGAGTGAGGCAGACTGGAGGGGCCATCTAGCCTGGGCAGCCGGGCTGCCAAGGACAGAGTGGCCTGGCCAGGAGCCCTTCAGGCCTCCCTCTCTCCTCTGCTCTACCCTTGCCCTGTCCCGGGGGTCCCGGCCCAGCCCCAGTCACCCTGGGCTCTCTGCTGTACATATTCGAGACTAGTTTTTATTCCTTGTGAAGATGATATACTATTTTTGTTAAGCGTGTCTGTATTTATGTGTGAGGAGCTGCTGGCTTGCTGTGCGTGTGCACATGGAGAGCTGGTGCCGGAGATTGGACAGCCTGACGCTCCCTCCCCTGCCCTGGTCCGGGCAAGCCGGCCGGGGGTCCTGGCTCCTGAGGGACACATGTCCCTCCCCCAACCCCCCCCCCACACTTGTTCCAGCTCTTTGAAATAGTCTGTGTGACGGCGAAATTGCAGTTAAGTAATAAACCGTGTTGATTCAGTGAACAAAGGGCCTGAGCTCTGGTGTGCTCTGGGATGGGGGAAGGAGGGCTGCCAGAGAGCTGGGTACTGGGGTCTTGGCTCTGCTGCCCTCAGGGAAGGCCTTGGGCAAGTCCATTCCTTCCTCTGGGCCCGAATTTCTCAACCTGTGCATTGACAGGGTCTTTTACTGAGCACCTGCTGTGTGCTGGGTACTGGGACTGTGTGTGAACAGGGAAGACACAGTCTCCACCCTCAGGAGCTGACATTCCAGGGGAGAAACAGTCAAATAGCCACTTTGCAAGTGTTTTACTGAGCCCTGCATGAGCACAGCCCTAGGCACTGGGGATTCTGCAAGTAAACAAAGCCCTTGTCTTTAAATACTATCCATTCTAGTGGGGAAGACAGACAAAAGCACAGCTCTGTCTGCCATAGAGTGGGCCTGGGGAAGGTATGCTACCTTTCCTCAGCCATCATAAGGGTCATAGCTGACACTCCTATAACATAGACAGATTAACAAGAGAAGGACAAATGTGTTCAATCAAAGTTTTACGTGACACAGGAGCCTTCAGAAATGACCCCAAAACCCAGGGACAACTATCCATTTTTATGCTTGGATTCAATGAACACTGGACAGCTGGACAAAAAGGGTGTGATCTAATGGTAACAGACTGAGTGGGGAAACCCAACAAGGCTTTTCTGTTAAGATTCTTCTTGGCCTCTGTGTAGTATTCCTTCCTCACGGGTATAGGTCAGGACCCTTCTGGAATGAGGGTCTTAGGACAGACAAGACACAGGTAAGTCAGAGAATTTCTTTATGGCCAGCTTCTCCACGGATGGGAAGGTTAGAGTAATATTTCTGGGTTTCGTGGCTTGCTTTGGAGGAGAGGGGTTCTGGTTTCTGTGACACACCTTGGGGAAGAGGAATTTGCTCAGGGCAGGAGAAGGTCAGAGAGAACTTGCTTCTGAGGCCTTCCAGGCTCTTCTAGTTCCAAGAACTCAGCATGCCAAAGCGCCATACTTTGGGGTATTGTTCCCTGAGTTCCAACAAGGGCAGAGGTTGAAAAAGGACAACCATGAGGAAACTTCAGTCCTCTGGCAAGATATGAAGGACTTAGGTAGGGAAGGAGGTAAGAAGGGGTTAGACCTGAGAGAACATTATTGAGGTAGGTCCCACAGGATTTCAAATGGAATAGAGACAGCTTTAGAGAAGACTCAAGAGTGATGGGTTTTTGGAATAGTGATGCCATTATAGAAAAATGAAGCACATGTCTGAGCCCATTGCAACCCAAGAGGCTCACAGTGCTCCAATGGCATCTAATATGGGATCTGAGCTTGTCTGGGAGTCAGGAGTCAGGGAGGACTCCCTGGTGGAAGTAGCACAAGAGCCAGCGCCTGAAGGGGCATCATGATTGACTGACATAAGTAGGGAAACAGCAGAGTGGGCCCGAGGGAGAAACAGCAAACGCACCATTTGAGCAGGGGTTGGCCTCAGGCTGAAGGAAAGTTCATGTGCCTGGAGCTGAGAGGGAGGGGCTTCCTGGGTTAAGATGATGGGTGAGGGGACTTAACTTGATCCTGAGGGCAGTGAGAGGCAGAGAACGATGATAATTAAGGAGCGATGTCCCCCCTCGAGCCCCCAAAGCTCCGTCTGGCTGCTGCGGAGGTTCTGAGAGCGGGAGCAGAATGGAAACCAGCAGACCAGTGAGGAAGCCTGATTTGGTTAACGCTCTGGTTTTGAGGGTGGGCAGGCCAGGTGTGTCCCGCGTCACCATTCCTGGTCCTGTGCCTTTAAGCCATTTACCTATCCTCTCCATGCCCTAGCCTTTCCCTCTACAAAATGGGTGTGACGGTAGTACTCATCTCACAGGGTCGTGGTCAATCAAACGAAATAACCCAACAGAGGTGCGGGGAGGACTGCCTGCTGGCGCGTGGGTGCAGGGATGACCCCGCCATCCGCCGGCTCTCCAGGAGGAGGGATTCCACGTGGCTGTGGCCGGCGGTCGAGGGGTGTCTAGGAATGCGGTCAAGGACTCCGGGGGCGGCCGCTCCAGCGGGAGGGCGGGTCTGCAGGCGGGACCTGCCTCCAGCGCTCCGCCCCGCTGGCTTACTGGAGCGGGCTTGACTGACCCCTGGTGGCCGCGGGATGCCACCTGGAAGCCAACCAAGCGGCTCTCGCTCAGCGGCCAGGCCTTCTGTCTCCCGCCCAGCCACCCTCCTCCAGTGTCCGCCATCCTCTGCCCTGTTCGCCTGAACACATCTACACTTCCAGACCCTGGGTACCACATTCAGAGCTTGCCCAGCTCTGCAGGGCTCAGAGTCGCATTCTCCTTGGGTCAAGACCAAAGCCTCCAGCCTCCTTCCCCGCCTCCCCCAACAATGTATCCCTAGCTCCTACCCCTACCATAGCCACACAGGTTTCTTGCCCAGATTCTCCATATGCTTCCAGAAATGTCTTTTCACATATTGGCATAGATATAAATATATTTTTAACCTGCCTCCCAATTTGTTTTTTTACAGAAATGGTAAAATACTAGACACACTTTGCCTGGCTTTTTCCACCTACATAATGTATCTTGTAGAAGTTTTCATATTCAGACACAAATCCTCATGTACTCATCGGGCAGTTTCAACAATTGTCAACTCATGACAACTGTATTTTTTTTTTTTTTTTTTGAGACAGAGTCTCACTGTGTTGCCCGGGCTAGAGTGTCGTGGCGTCAGCCTAGCTCACAGCAACCTCAAACTCCTGGGCTCAAGCGATCCTCCTGCCTCAGCCTCCCGAGTAGCTGGGACTACAGGCATGCGCCACCATGCCTGGCTAATGTTTTCTATATATTTTTAGTTGTCTGATTAATTTCTTTCTATTTTTAGTAGAGACGAGGTCTCGCTCTTGCTCAGGCTGCTTTCGAACTCCTGAGCTCAAACAATCCACCCGCCTTGGCCTCCCAAAGTGCTAGGATTACAGGCGTGAGCCACTGCGCCCAGCCACAACTGTATTATTTTTTTCTAGCTGTGTATTCCACAAAAATTTTAACCAGACCCGTAGCTCAGTGATTCCCCACCTTATGCGTGCCATGACACATATATAAAATACTGGAATTGCACAGATGGAAAGTTGGAAGGGGTTTGGGACTGTCTGTGTGGGTGTTGGAGAATATTTCATTCCATTTCCATATATTACATATTTGTGATGAAAGAAATACAACATATTTCATAGGAAAGATACGGAGTATTAATTAACTTTTGATTAAAACATTCAATACATAAAATATGTTTTTAATTGTTTCTTAAGAAACTTGATTTTGGTCCTGTAAATGCAACATTTTATACGATGTTTTACTATTAAAATAGCTCACACAATTCCTGATCAAGGCATCAAGAGACTTTGTAATCTCAAACAGGAGATAAAAGAAAAATTTTAAATATTCCAAAGCTTAAAACTGAAATAGTTAAACATTCTAATATTTCTTTAATTGACTGTCAATGTTAATATTTCTTGTAATCAAGTGGATTTAAAATCTACGTTTCTTTTTTTCTTTTTCTTTTCTTTTTTTTGAGACATAGTCTTGCTCTGTTGCCTGGGCTAGAGTTCTGTGGCGTCAGTCTAGCCCACAGCAACTTCAAACTCCTGGGCTCAAGTGATCCTCCTACCTCAGCCTCCTGAGTAGCTGGGACTACAGGCACGTACCACCATGCCTGGCTAATTTTTCCTATTTTTAGTCTCACTTTTTTTTTTTTTTTTTGAGACAGAGTCTCACTGTGTTCCCCAGGCTAGAGTGCTGCGGCGTCATCTTAGCTCACAGCAAACCTCAAACTCCTGGGCTCAAGCGATCCTCCTGCCTCAGCCTCCCGAGTAGCTGGGACTACAGGCATGCACCACCATGCCCGGCTAGTTTTTTCTATATGTTTTTAGTTGTCCAATTAATTTCTTCCTATTTTTAGTAGAGACGGGGTCTCGCTCTTGCTCAGGCTGGTTTCGAACTTCTGAGCTCAAACAACCCGCCTGTCTCGGCCTCCCAGAGAGCTAGGATTACAGGCGTGAGCCACCGCGCCCGGCCCTACCTTTTTCTTAATTCAGGCGCAGACAGAATTTATTTTATTGTTGTATTTTTAAAAAACAGCTTTTGTATTTATTGATCATTTCTACCTTCTTTTTGGTTCTCCATTTTATTAATTTCAACTTTCGTCTTTATTAATTGCCTCTCTTTCTTTCTTGGTCCTTAAGTCTTCAACACGAGTCCTAGTCGCCTTTAATTTTAGTCTTTTTAAGTTAATGGTGAAGGTGATTAGGCATTTCCCCCTGAATACAGCTTTTGTTTTGTCCCACAGGTTTTGGTAGAAAGTGTTCTTTTCATTGCTTTCTGGATAGTTTGTAATTTCATTTTCTAAATCCTCTTAGAAATAATAACTACAACTATTGGTATTCTGGGTATGTGGTTTTTAAATTCCCACTTGTTACAGTTTAGGCTGGGGGGCAGGACTCACTCTGTCATTGGGGTTACAGTGCAGTGCCGTGATCATAGCTCACTGCAACCTCAAACTCCTGGGCTCAGGAGATCCTCCTGCCTGGGCCTCCTGAAGTGCTGGGATTACAGGTGTGAGCCACTGCACCGGCCTGCAGTCTTTATAATTTTTAAAGTCATCTTTTATTATTTATTTCTATTTTATTTGATTGCGATCTTAGAATGAGGTCTAGAAGATCTCTACTTTAAAAAATGTGTTAAGTCCTTCTCGTGATCAATGGCATGATTTATTTTAGATTGATCAGTTAGGATGACTGATTCAATTAGGATGCTTTAGGTTGCAACTAACAGAGAATACCTGATTAAAATGGTTTAATGAAGAGCCTGCTTTTTCCCACTTTCCAAAAAGGCTGAGGCAGGCAGTCCCAGGGTTTGTTCAGTGTCTCAATTATGTTAGGACTCTGGGGTCAGTATCTTTGGGACCCTCTTGGCTTTCCCTCTGCTTGCCTGCAAGTCCTGTACACTCTCACAGAATTACATCCAAAGACAGACAGAAAATGAAGCTTTTTCATCGTGACTCTCTCTTATCAGGGAGGAAATTCTTTTCTTTTTTTTAAGCCCCGGTTTTGTCACCTGAAGGGAAATTCTTTCTTAAAAGACCCCAGCAGATTTTCCTATAGGTCCTACTGGACAGAACTAGGTCTCAGTTGTATTCTCTGGCTTCAGGAGGTGTTGGAAAGGGAGTATGTGGCATTCGCAGCTTTCCTCCTAGCAGGTGGGGTTTGGCATCAGGAAGGAAGCATCCACAGTGCTTGCTGTAAAAAGGCAGAGCTGAAAAAATCTTGAAATAGTCTTTCTGAGGCATATAAGATTTCATATATACATATGTTTTGAGTATATCAGTTATATTATTCAATTCCACTACTTCTTGTCAACTAAATCCATTTGTTTTGAAAGAAGCATATTGAAGCCTTTTTGTATAATTGTACTTTTATCAGCTTATCATTGCAATTTAGTTTTTATTTATATTTTTTGTTACTGTGTTGTTTGATGCATGCAGTTTTATGACTTGTGCCATCTTCATAAACAGTGTCTTTTTCATTATATGTTTGTCTTTATACAGTTTAATACTTTTAAATTCAAATTGTGGCTTGACACTTCTTTCTTTTTTATACTTCCTGGTATTTCTATGCTTATCTCTGTGTTTTCATCCTTTATTGATCATTTTAAGGGTGCTTTTTGTAAACAACATCTAGCTATGTTTTGTTTAACACAGTTTGAAAGTTTCTCTCCTTTAATGTCAGAACTCAGTCTTTTCACATTTAACATAGTAATTGGTTTGTACGCTAAATTGGTTTCTTCACATTTAGTGTAAGAGTGGTTTGTAACAGTTGATTTCATTCTTCTGAATTACTTTACTATTATTAATTTTAGTTTTAATCATTGATACATTTATGTGTTTTTAAAAGCGTTTATAGTGAAGTATAACACAAACATAGAAAAATGCAAGAGATATAAATGTCCAGGTTAATTATTTAGTATAAAGCCAAGACCTTTCCCTTGCAGTACCACCTTGGATCAATAACTATGGGTCATATGCATGAATCTGTTTCTGGATTTTCTATTCTGTTTCATTGTTCTATTTGTCTATCCTTGTACCAATGCCATGCCATATTAATTATGGTAGCTTTATCATAAGTCTACATCTGGTAGACAAGTTATTCCAACTTATTCTTCTTCAAGATTGCCTTGGCTATTCTAGTACCTTTGTGTTACCATGTAAGTTTGTTAGAATAAGTTGTTAAGTTCCTCAGAACAACCTGTTGGAATTTTGCCTGGGATTCCATTGACTGTATATATAAATTTGGGGAGAGTTTACATCCCAAATGTAATAAATCTCTCATTTATTTTCTTCTTCTTTAATTTTCTCAATAGTATGTTAACTTTCTACATAAAGCTCTTGCATATTTTCACCTAGGTATCTGATAGTTTTGATGCTATTATAAATGCTATTTAAGCATTTTATTTTCTGTTTGTTGCAGATATATAGAAATACAGTTGAATTTTGTGTATTGCCTTATGTCTAGCAACTTTGCTAAACTCACCCATTGATTCTAATAATTTGTATGTAGATCCTTTTGAATCTTCTGTGTACATGATCCTATATATCATCTGTGAATAGTGAGAATTTTATTTCTTCCTTTTCTAATCCTTTTACTTTTTATTTCTTTTTCTTGCCATACTACTCTGGTTAGGACCTCAAGTATTAACATAATACTGCATAAAAGTAGTAGTGATAACAGGCGTGTGTCTTGTTCCTGATCTCAAACTTGCAACACTGACGTCAGGAACTGAACTATTGAATAGAATATTTTACTATTAAATAACATCTAGTTTACTGTTTACAATTAAATAGTATACTTACTATAAATAAACTTTACTTTTAAACATTGCCAGCTACAAAGAGCAGGTGAGAGAGCAGGGACTTGAGGGTATGTACAAAGGGGTGAATATAATGATGACTGCTGGAGTCCGGGTTGGACGACAAGAAAAACGAACTGGGAGGGAATGAATGGACAGTGAGAAGTGGGATTTTGGTCTAAAGATCAGCTTTGAGAAGCACTGTTGTGTTGCACAATGCAATCCTAGAATCAGTGGAGTCAATGCAGAAAGGAAGGGATGAAATGGGGGATATAAAATAGCCCCTGATATTTTCTTCCCCGCTGTGAGTGAAGAACCAATGTAGATGAGCTCCTTCACTGATATTTTTTTTTTCTGTGTCCAGTGGTTCTGCAACTGGTCTTCATCTGAGTCTTGTTAAGTGGAAATTCCTCCTCCTGTCCAAAAGATTATTGAAGTGTTGTACATTTTGGAGTTGCCATGCTTTTCTCTTTTCACAATTTTTTATTACGGAATTTTCTTTTCTTTTTTTTTGAAACAGAGTCTCACTCTGTCCCCAGGCTAGAGTACCATGGCATCAGTCTAGCTCACAGCAACCTCAAACTCCTGGGCTTAAGTGATCCTCCTGCCTCAGCCTCCCCAGTAACTGGGACCATAGGCAAGTGCCACCACACCCGGCTGATTTTTTTCTATTTTTAATAGAGACGGGGACTCATTCTTGTTCAGGCTGGTCTCAAACTTCTGGCCTCAAGCCGTCCTCCCACCTTGGCCTCCCAGAGTGCTAGGATTATAGGTGTGAGCCACCATGCTCAGCCTCTTCTGTTATGTTTTAATCTTTTCTCTTTCATAGCATGTCTCTTTTTTTTTTCAAATCTCTCTGAGAATATTATGCATGTTTTTCTTTTCAAAGTTTCAAAGTTTTCTCCTGCTTTTTGAATTGTTTCTTTTTTCTCTAAATTTCTCTTCTTTTCCCTCTCCTCTCCTTTCCTTTTTTTTTTTTTGTTTGCTTCTCTTGTATTTTAGGATTTCCTTACGATCATATTTTTAGTAACTTAGTCATAAATAAAAACAGACAGCCAAGAATAAATAAACCTTTAAGGGAAATTTCCAACATGTATTTGTAGACTTGTGGGCTTGAGGGATGGTGGCGACGTGGCGGGGGCAGGGAGTTGGCCATTTGTTAGTGAACCTTCAAATGTCAAATCTATACGGTTCTTGTCTTCTACCGTATCTGGTGCTTCCAAATCGTGGTCTTCTGTGGGTTCCATGGAGTGAACTGACTTGTTTCTCATTGTTTTTGCAGGCACTTAGGCTGTAACAGCTTCTGTTTCATGATATAGTCAGTACTACTCCTCCATCTGCTTTCCTTCTAATTATTTGTTGCAATCTCTCGTTCAGGTTTAGTTTTGTATCAGCTAGGAATATTTTCAGCTGGACGTTAATAGAAAACTGGACTTAAAATGGATAAAACAAATGGGGGTTCATTTTTTTTTTCAGTAACAAAAAATCTGGAAGTAGACGATTACTGGCCTTGGTTCAGTAGCTCATTGATGCCAGGACCAATGGCTCTGTGATTGTCTTGGCCTTTCGCTAATGGTCAAAAAAGGAAAAGTACAGTTTCCTATAATACCCACGATTAAGGCAGTAAGGGTAAGGATTGTATTGCTTTCCCTGATCCACCCAAAACAGACATCTACTTGTGTTCCATGGGCTCTTAAGGATCATATGGTTACTCCTTGCTAAAAGGAAGACTGGAAAATTTGGCATATCGATGCCCTGAGTAAAATCGGTGCTCTCTTGGCCACGATGAAGATGGGGGGATGGGTACTAGGTGGTCAGTGAACGAAGTCTGTTACATCTTTCAGATTTTGATGCTATTATTTTAATGAGGTTTCAGGTAAAAGGACATAAACATGGCATGTGCAGCTGCACTGTGAAAATTAAGTGAGAAAATCCATGTGAAGCACTTAATGCCATGTCTGGCCCATGGTATATAATCAGTAAGCATTTGCTATCATTATATGACTCATGTGCCCCACTTTGTGCATGTTATCTTAGTGGCAGTTGGACGGGCCAGGTGGAAATGCCACGAGGCTCCTAGATATATGGGTCATCCCTGCAGAGAAACTGGGCTAGAGAAATAAATGTGGTTGTCATCAGTACGTGGATAGTGTTTGAAGCCATGTACTACATGGATGGGATTATCCAGGGACAGCTCGTATGATGACAAACAAGCATGGGGAAGACACTGGAGAATGTAAATTCAGCTTAACTAACATCATAAATTATGATGTCATTACAAATAAACATATTTAAGTTTTAAAGAGCGAATTTATTCCTTTAGTGCAATATACTGTTTAAGGTACTGAATTACCAAAAAATTAAAGCACAGCAAGAGATGTTACAGAAATAGGTTGTAAGGTTAGACTAAATGTGGCACATTTGTAGCTATACAAATAATGCTTTATTTTCTTATAGTTATTTAAAAAAAGAAAACTTTTTTGGAAGAATGCTATGACAATAAAGTACAGAAATAAGAGTTAAATTATCTTTAAAAACATAGGCTTGGTTTCTTCTCAAATTATGAAAATGTGGAATACAAAGGGACCATCATATGGAGATGGCCTGGCTGCAGTTGTAGCGGCCCTGCTCTGTTCTTGCTAACAAGCCAGGAGACTCCAAGGACACATTGTGGATGTGTGTGTTTTCTTCCTGTTCTGTGTTTTATTTTCTCAGAAATAATGACTGATGGCTTTTTTTTTTTTTCAAATTGTATTATGTGATTCCAGTTGTAGAGGTGAGTTCTGCAAACATTTTTGGTGCATAGGAACTGTTTTGAATCTATTGTTTTATTAAACCTACTTTGGTATTTTTTTTCAGAATTAAGAATATTTTCTATTTCTCAGTAATCATTTTAAGTTAACGCATTGAGTCATGACACTGGGCATAAGCCTTTGAATAAATCCTCACAAAATATATTTTTCTTAAAGACTTAATGGTAATCTTGTAAAACAAAACACATTTGTATTTGGAGAAAGTAAGCCAAATTCTAAAATTAAAATTACATCTTGGTTGCTACATATTTTTAAAACCTTATGTCATGGATCTGTCTTCTGCACTTCAAAGAATTGTTAATGGACTAGAGTATTTATACAAGATGGTGATCAAATGGTTATATGGTCTGAAAAACTATATCATAATATAAGGAATGCTTGAAGGCATTGGGGTTATTTAGCTGGAGAAAAGAATGCTTGAGGGAACCATAATAGTTACTGCAAATATTTGAAAGGCTGATACATGGGAAAGGGTAGATGTTCTCTGTTGTTCTAGAAGGCAGCAATTTTGGTTGTAGCAAGGGGTGAATTTGCTTATTTCAGCTCACCCTGACAATGAATTTTGCTGTAAAGTCATCTAATGTATCTAATGGTGGAATTTTATCAATAACAAGGAATAGCCTAGGTCAGGGATTGGAAGCCTGTGGCCTGTGGGCCAGATCTGGCTTACTGCATGTTTTGTAATGAAATTTTATTAGAGCACAGCCACATCCATTCATTTATGTTTTGTTTTGTTTTTTGAGAGAGTCTTACTCTGTTGCCCGGGCTAGAGTGGTGTCAGCCTAGCTCACAGCAACCTCAAACTCCTGGGCTCAAGCAATCCTTCTGCCTCAACCTCCCGAGTAGCTGGGACTACAGGCATGTGCCACCCTGCCCAGCTAATTTTATATATATATATATATATATATATATATATATATATATATATATTTAGTTGTCCAGCTAATTTCTTTCTATTGTTTTAGTAGAAACGGGGTCTCACTCTTGCTCAGGCTGGTCTTGAACTCCTGAGCTCAAGCAATCCTCCCGCCTCAGCCTCCCAGATTGCTAGGATTATAGACTTGAGCTACAGGGCCCGCCTAAGTTTCGTTTATAGCTGCTTTTGTGGTACAAGGGCAGAGTTGAGTTGTTGCAACAGAGACTGGATGGCCACAAAGCCTAAATTATTTATTCTCTGGCCCTTTATAGAAAAGGTTTGCTACCCCCTGTGTAGAGATATCAGACAAGTCAAGGGTACCGTAGAAGGTCTAAATCCCTGGATGGTGTGTAAGACTAGGTGAACCCTGAGGTCCTGTCCAGCTAAGATTCTGAGGTTCTACACAGAGTTGACGATGTACGTGTACTTAAAATGTGTTCACAGTTCAAGAGTTAGAATTAGAGCAGGCATATTCACCAAGATAGTTGTATTTACCTCTTTCACAAATATGTGACATTTGTGTGAAATGCGAAATTTGAATAGCATTCTGCTTTAACTTCGAAATGCCATTTTTTTGATTTTCCAGCTGTTAAAGTATTAGATTGGCCTGAATCAATGGATTTTGTGAACAATTAGGCAGTGTCAGATTCAAAGTTGTTTAATATTTTTAAAAATAACTTTTCTCTGGCAGACCATTAGTGGCATGAATTTCCGTGTAACCAGAGTTGCTAGTTTTTCCTAGCTTTTTCATCTGAGAATCTCAAAGTACTTTGCCAAAATTTACCTTATTTATCAAGGTCCTTCTTATACAAATAGATAGAGTTATTAAGAAATGTTCCATTGCATATTCTATTGAAATATAGAAGACTTAGACATTTTTCAGGGGAACAAAATTAACTGAGGAGCTGTAATTTTGGAAACAATATTTAGTTTAGCTTAATTGATATATATTAATAGGAACCTACATACATGAAAAATATCTATAGTAGAGTTGTAATTCTAACACCAGTTTTTAAACCTCAAATACTGTGATTTATTTTTCCTTTGGAATATAATAGATCTATCTTAAGATGACTTAATTGCATGGTTTTTGCTTCACAGTTTACATTTTATATATGTGCATTTAGTAGGAGTCATATTTAATAAAATAAATACATAATGCAGCACTAATTACTTTTTAAAAAATTAATAGACTATTTTTTAGAGCAATTTTAGGTTTATGGAAAAATTGAGTGGAAAATACAGAGAGTTCCCATATATTCCCTCACACTTGCCCCTAACCACACTCCCCAGTTTCTCCTATTATTAACATCCTGCCATTATGTGGTACATTTGTTATAATTGATGAGCCAATATTGATGCACTGTTAACTAAAGCCCATAGTTTACTTTAGGGTTCACTCTTGATGTTGCATGTTCTACAAATGTGGTTTTGACAAATGTGTAATGATGTGCCTCCACCGTTACAGTATCATGCAGAATAGTTCCATTGCCCTAAAAACCCTATGTGCTCTGCCTATTCATCCCTCCTTCCCTCCCTGCTACTAACCTCTGGCAACCACTGATGCTTTTTACTGTCTCCATTGTTTTGCCTTTTCCAGAATGTCATATAGTTGGAATCATGCAGTATGTAGCCTTTTCAGATTAGCTTCTTTCACTTAGAAATGTGCATTTAAATTTCCTTCATGTCTTTTTTGTTCTTTTTTTTCTTTCAAGTCCCTTCAGTTTGACCTTGTTTTTTTGTGACTTGACAGTTCATTTCTTTTTTTTTTTTTTTTGAGACAGAGTCTCGCTCTGTTGCCCTGGCTAGAGTGAGTGCCGTGGTGTTAGCCTAGCTCACAGCAACCTCAAACTCCTAGGTTCAAGCGATCCTCCTGCCTCAGTCTCCTGAGTAGCTGGGACTATAGGCATGTGCCACCATGCCCAGCTAATTTTTCTATATATTTTTAGTTGTCCAGATAATTTCTTTCTATTTTTTTTAGTAGAGACAGGAGTCTCGCTCTTGCTCAGGCTGGTCTCGAACTCCTGAGCTCAAACAATCCGCCCGCCTGGCCTCCCAGAGTGTTAGGATTACAGGCGTGAGCCACTGCGCCTGGCCAACAGTTCATTTCTTTTTATTGCTGAATAGTATTCCATTGTATGGATGTGCCACAGTTTGTTTACCCATTCACTTATTGAAGGACATTTTGGTTGCCTCCAAGTTTTGTCAATTATGAGATTGATTACATTTTTTTTTTTTTTTTTGAGACAAAGTCTCACTGTGTTGCCTGGGCTAGAGTGCCGTGGCGTCAGCCTAGCTCACAGCAACCTCAAACTCCTGGGCTCAAGCAATCCTTCTGCCTCAGCCTCCTGAGTAGCTGGGACTACAGGCATGTGCCACCATGCGGCTAATTTTTTCTATATATTTTTAGTTGTCTGATTAATTTCTTTCTATTTTTTTTAGTAGAGACAGGAATCTTGCTCTTGCTCAGGCTGGTCTGGAACTCCTGAGCTCAAACAATCCACCTGCCTCGGCCTCCCAGAGTGCTAGGATTATAGGTGTGAGCCACTGCGCCTGGCTGATTACATTTTTAAAATGTACTTTTTTGCCAAATTATAATCATATATACTTATGGGATACACAGTGATATTATCATATATGTATACAGTGTGGAATAATTGAACTAAGCTAATGAATATATCCATCACCTTAAATACTTATCACTTTGCCTTTGTCTCACTACAATTTTGTACCCTTTGACCAACATCTCTCCATTTTCCCCACCCTGCAGCCTTTGGTACTCCGTACCCTACTCTCTGCTTCTGTGAGTTCAATTGATTAGATTCCTCGTATGAGTGAGGCCATGTGATTTTTGTCCTGCTGTGCCTGACTTATTTCACTTAGCAAATTCATCCATGTTATCACAAATGACAGAATTTCCTTCTTTTTCAAAGCTGAATAGTATGCCATTGTGTATGTAGACCACGTTTCCTTTATCCATTCATCCATTGGTAGATACTTAGGTTGACTCCATATCTTCACTATTAGAAATAATGCTGCAATGAACATGGGATTGCAAATATCTCTTCAACATACTGATTTCAAGTCCTTAGGACATATATCTAGAGAGGTGGGATTGCTGGATCATATGGTAATTACATATTTAGTTTTTTGAGGAATCTCTGTACATTTTTCCATAACTGGCTGTACTAATTTACATTCCTATCAATAGTATACAGGGTTCCCTTTTCTTCACTTCCTTGTCAACACTTGTTAGCATTCATCTTTTTGATACTAGCCATTCTGACAGATGAAAGGTGATATTTCATTGTGTTTTAATTTGCCTTTTCCTAGTAATTAGGAATGTTGAGCATTTTTTCATATACTTGGTGTTTATTTGTATGTCTCCTTGTGAGAAATATTTATTTAGGTCCTTTGCCCATTTTTTAATCAGGTTAATTTTTTATTGCTTTTAAGTTGTTTGAGTTCCTTATATATTTTGGATATTAACCCCTTATCAGATGTATTACTTGCAAATATTTTCACCCAATCTGTAAGTTTTCTCTTCACTCTATTGTTTCCTTTGCTGTGCAGAAGCTTTTTATTAATAGTTTGATGTAACTCCATTGGTCTATTTTTGTTTTTGTTGCCTGAGTTTTGGGGTCAAATCTAAAAAATTATTGCCCAGATCGATGTTGTGTAGTTTTCCCAGAGTCTTGCTCTGTTGCCTGGGCTGGAGTGCAGTAGCATCATCACAGTTCACTGCAACCTCAAACTCCCGGACTCAAGTGATCCTCAGCCTCCCGAGTAACTGGGACTGCAGGCATAGAGATGTAGAGATGGGGTCTCGCTATGTTGCCACAGGCATGATCCACTGCATCTGGCCTTCTAGTATATATATATATATATATTTTTTTTTACCAGTTTCAGGTCTTACATTTAAGTCTTTAATCCATTTTGAGTTATATTTGTATATGGTGTGAGATAAAGGTCCAATTTGATTCTTTGACAGGTGGATGTCCAGTTTTCCCAGTTTTTATTGAAGAGACTGTCTTTTCTCCATGTGTGTTCTTGGCACCTTTGTTGAAAATCAGTTGACTGTAAATGTGTGGGTTTATTTCTGGGCTCTCTATTCTGTTCTATTGATTGACATTTCTATTTTTATGCCAGTACCATGCTAGTTTATAGCTTTGTAATATAGTTTAAAGTCAGGTAGTGTGATGATGCCTCTGGATTTGTTCTTTTTGCTCAAGATTGCCTTGGCTACTCAGGTTTTTTTTATGGTTCCATATGAATTTTAGGATTGCTTTTTCTATTTCTGTGAAAAATGATGTTGAAATTTTGATAGGAATTGCATTGAATCTGTAGATCACTTTGGCTACTATAGACATTTGAACAATATTAATTCTTCCAGTCCATAAACACAGAGTATCTTTCCATTTATTTGTGTCTTCTTCAGTTTCTTTCATAAGTGTTTTATATTTTTCAGTGTATGCATCTTTCACCTCATTGGTTAAATGTATTCCTAAGTATTTAATTTTTTTGGTAGGTGTTGTAAATGGGATTGTTTTCTTATTTGTTCCGATAGTTCGTTGTAAGTGCATAGGAATGCTACTGAATTCTGTGTGTTGATAAACTATTTGTTTATCAATTCTAACGGTTTTTTTGGTGGCGTCTTTAGGGTTTTGTCATCAGCAGATAGTGACAATTTAACTTTTTCCTTTCCTATTTGGATGCCTTTTATTTCTTTCTCTTGCCTAATTGCTCTCACAAGGACCTCTAGTACTGTATTGAATAGAAGGGGTGGGAGTGGGCATCTTTGTCTTGTTCCTGATCTTAGAGGAAAAACTTTCAGCTTTTCACTGTTGAGTATTATGTTAGCTGTGTGCTTGATGAATTTTATCAAGTGTTTTTTCTGCATCTAATGAGATTATAATGTGTTTTTTGTCCTTCATTCTGTTAATGTGGTATATTCCATTTATAGATTTGTGTATGTTAGGCCGGGCTCAGTGGTTCATGCCTGTAATCCTAGCATTCTGGGAGGCCAAAGTGGGAGGATCGTTTGAGCTCAGGAGTTCAAGACCTGCCTGAGCAAGAGTGAGACCCCTGTCTCTACTAAAAATAGAAAGAAATTAGCTGGACAACTAAAAATATATACATAAAAATTAGCCAGGCATGGTGGTGCATGCCTGTAGTCCCAGCTGCTTGGGAGGCTGAGGCAGAAGGATTGCTTGAGTCCAGGAGTTTGAGGTTGCTGTCAGCTGATGCCACGGCACTCTAGCCCTGGCAACAGAGTCAGACGACTGTCTCAAAAAAAAAAAAAAAAAAAATATATATATATATATATATATAGGGATATTGGCCTGCAATTTTCTTTTCTTGTTATGTCCTTGCCTGGCTGTGGTATTAAGGTAATGCCAACTTCATGAAAAAAGTTCAGAAGTATTCTCTCTTCTTCAATTGTTTGGAAGAGTTTGAGAAGGATTGGTATTAGTTCCTTTTTGAATGTTTGGTAGAATTCAGCAGTGAGCCATCAGGTCCTGGGCTTTTCTTTGATGGGAAACTTTTTATTATTGATTCAATCTTGTTATTCATTACTGGTCTGTTCAGAGTTCCTATTTTTTTTTTTTTTGATTCAGTTTTGGTAGGTTATATGTGTCTAGGAATTTCTTCTTGGTTATCCAATGTATTGTTGTATATTAATAATTGTAATAATTTCTTTATGATCCTTTGTATTTCTGTGGTATTAATTGTAATGTTTTCTCCTTTATTATTGATTTTATTTATTTGAGTCTTCTCTCTTTTTTTCCTTAATCTAAGAGTTTGTCAATTTTGTTTATCTTTTAAAAAAACCAACTCTTGGTTCCATTGATTTTTTTTCTATTGTTTTTCTAGTCTCCATCTTATTTATTTTTGCTCTGATCTTTGTCATTTCCTTCCTTTTCTTAACTTTGGGCTTAGTTTGTTTTTCATTTTCTGGTTCCTTGAGGTGTAACATTAGGTTGTTTATTTTTGATCTTTCATCTTTTTTGATATAGGCATTTATTGCTATAAATTTCCCTCTTAGAACTACTTTTGCTGCATCCCAAAAGTTTTGGTATGTTGTATTTTCATTTTGTTTGTCTCAAGATAGTTTTTTACTTCCCTTTTGATTTCTTCTTTGATTCATTGATCATTCAGCAGCATGTTAATTTCCACATTTGTGAATTTTCCAAGATTTCTCCTGTTACTAATTTCTAGTTCCATAGCATTGTGATCAGAAAAAGATACTTGATATTATTTCAGTTCCCTTAAATTTGTTCAGACTTGTTTTGTAGCCTAACATATGACCTATCCTGGAGAAAGTTCCATGTTCACTTGAGAAGAATGTGTATTCTGCTGCTCTTAGACAGAATGTTCTGTGTATCTGTTAGGACCATTTGGCCTGAAGTGTAGTTCAGGTCCAATGTTTCCTTATTAATTTTATTTATTTTTTATATAATCTTAAAGTTCATTTATAATATAAAAATGTGAGCATAAAATATTTTTTAAAAAGATATCTCAGTTTCCCAAAAGCTTAAAACCTATTTTAGTCCGCCCACTACAGAATGAGTGTAATAATTTTTTTTAGTTTACAAAAGGTTTACATGGTTGTTCTAAAATTTTAAATAATATGGAATTATGTGGAGTAAAAGATATAAATCCTTGCTGTTCTCTTAATACCATAGTCCTACACATTTCTCCTATGCATATAAAATATGTATATGTATTTTAAAACATATAGTATAATTTTCTTATTGTAAAAACAAACCCCACAACTATACATACCCATATACATATATCTCTATCATTTATAAAGATGAGATCATGCCATATATACTATTCTGCAACTTTTAAAAATTTCACAGTATTGTATATTGTAGATATCTTTCCAGACAATAAGTGTTATTTTAAATCACTGTATTCTGATTTATTGACAAATCATAATTTATTTAATCATTCATCTATTACTGGACATTCAGCTTTTTACAGTTTTTTGCTATTATGAATCTTATTGTAGTGAGCATTCTTGTACACATATATATCTTGTTCATTTATTAACAGTTATTTATCTGGTACCTATTCTGTGTGCCAGGCACTGTTTCAGGTGCTGGTGGGATTCAGCAGTGACCAAGAGAAAGGTTTAATTTCTTGTGTGGGGAGACCCAGAGTAAACAAACAAGGAATAAACTAAATCTTTTCAGATAGTGGTAAGGGACAAGAAGGAAATAAATAGGGTCTTGTGGAAGAGTGTCGTGGTTTTCCCACTCTAGCTGGGACGATCAGGGAAGGGCTTTCTGTGGAAGCGCCCTCTGAGCCGAGAGCTGCATGGTGAAGAGGAGGCTGCCAGTGCAGAGTCAGGAAGAGCACTGGGCAGAGGAAACCAAACAGCTGTGCACCCAGTGGGGCGGTGGGCCGTCTGCCCGGTGCAGGCATTAGGGGTGCATTGTGTGTCGGGAACCTGAAAACAACAGGAAAACCAACGAAAAGTTGGTCTGCTTTTTATTACCACCACGTGCCAGCAATTCTAACCCATGAAATACTGCTCCCTGTCACCCTCTCCTTCCATGCCACTGATGTGAAGTGTGTGCGTTTCCAGTATTTTTGAAGTGTTGATTTCTGGATGTGGGTCAAAGGCTGTCTGCAATTTAAATTTAAGCTTTGGATTCACTTTTTATTATAAAAATTATGAAACATTTTTCAAAAAATACTGAGTAAACTAAGAACTTGTGGCTGAGGAAGTTTTTATTTTGTTTTTGTGTTTTGAGACAGAGTCTTGCTCTGTCACCTGGGCTAGAGTGCCATGGCACCAGACTAGCTCACACCAACCTCAAACTCTTGGGCTCAAGCGATCCTCCTGTCTCAGCCTCCCCAGTAACTGGGACTACAGGTGAGCACCACCAAGCCTGGCTAATTTTTTCTATTTTTAGTAGAGATGGGGGGGGGTTCTCACTCTTGCTCACACTGGTCTTGAACTCCTCATCCCAAGTGATCCTCCCGCCTCAGCCTCCCAGAGTGCTAGAATTACAGGTGTGAGCCACCACACCCAGTCATTCGTGACTGAGGAAGTTTTGATCTATGTACTTTTGTAAATAAAAAAATCGTATTAATTAGGTTATTTAAGTGAATAAAGCCGATTATAAAAAAATTAAGAAATGGAAATAAGATCCCCCATAAACATGTTTGAAAACAAATATAGATAATATTTTGATGTACAGTGCAATTTTTTACTTCAAGTTAGCAAGAGTCAGCTAACTAAACCTTTGGTTTGATGTTCTCCCAGGTTATGTCATAGTTTACAATAAAACCACTCCCGGTTGGACCTTCATCTGTGGCAGGTACTGTGGGCCGCCAAAGTCAAGCTCCCCGTGATTTTAAAAAATACTCAAAATGAAGAAATACTCCTCACCTGAGATCGCCTGTTTTAACCCTAGTCAGTTCCCGCTGGAACAGGCCTCCCATTCGGTCATGTGGTGGGATTCAGCAGTGACCAAGAGAAAGGTTTAATTTCTCTTGTAGCTGGGTGGTAGTGGGACTCAGTTGCAGAACCAGGCCTCAAAAATAGTCATAAGTCAGCCCCCTTATTGGATTATGACTTTTTAGGATGCTTTTTAATGGTTAAAATATTTTATTGTGATAATTTTTTCATTCAGCAAACATTTATTATGTTTTTCCATGTCCCTCTGTTACGTGGTGGGGGTACAAAGATGATTAAGGGTATTGTGAAAAGTCCAGTCTAACTGGGGTGAGAGGAAAACAGGTGAGTTTGGCACAGGATGGAAAGCGCAAGGGTAGCGTTTGGGAAGGCAGTGCTGGGGGAGGAGACCCGCCTTGCCTCTCCTCCTGGCTTCTTCGCTGCTCTTCTCACACTGGCTTTTCAGCCCTTGCGCCGCACCGCGCTCTGCCTCCCCTGGGACTTTCTCAGGAGCCCTTCCCTCTGCCCGGAGTGGGAGCTTCATTCTTCAGGCCTCGCTCCCAGTCGCTTCCCCTGTCACGGCCTCTTGCTGCACGCTCTGCTTCTTCACTCACTCAGCACAGCTGCTGTGAAAGCATCACTTGCTTAGTATCCCCTACCTCCACCCTCGGAGAAAATCTGTAAACAAATGGCTTTCAGCTGTAAATAACAGAAAATCTGCAAACAGGGGGCTACAACAAATGGTGGTTTGTTTTTCTCAAATATAAAGGAGACTGGAGATCAGTGGCCATTGACGCTTGTTCAGCTGATCATCGACATTAGGCCCCGTGTCTGTAGGAGTCTCTTGTCCTTTCCCTCAGGGTGGTAAGGTGGCTGCCCCAGCTTTAAGCATTGCGCCCACACTCAAGGCTGGAGGAAGGGATGGCCCTGGCTCTGTTCCTTTTTATCTGGAAAGCAAACTCTTTCCCAGAACTTGCAGCACTTGTACGTGCCGTTGGTCATCCCTAGCAGTGATTAGAGTTTCCGGCCACTGGTGAGGAAGGGAGGGAGGAAGGAGGAGGGGGCGGTATTAAGATTGGTGCCGGATTTGCCATTCTGCAGTGTCTACCACGTTTCTCAAGACTATAAGCTCCTTAAAGGCAGGGATTGTCTGTCCAGTTCTTCCTCGAATTCCCAATGCCTGGCATAGCACCTGGCACAGAATGGCGACAAGTATGTCAGAAAGAGAAGGTGGAATGTGGACATTCCAGGAGAAGAGAGTATCAGGTACACAGGCACTGAGCTGAAGCAGCCTTTGTTGTGTGTTTCGGGACAAGTGACTGGAACATAGGTGGATGATACAGACTGCTGGAAATTGAGCTGCGGTGGATTGGGGTGAAACTGTGAAAAGCCTTGCATGTCATGTTAATTTGTCCTTTCTTCTGTCAGCAATAGGGGGTCACTGAAAAGTGTCAGGCCAGGGAGTGGCACGATAGGATTTGTGGGTTAGGTTATTCACCTTGTTGGTTGTGTGGGCTAAGATCTGGAGGAAGGCAGATTGGAGTCAGGGAGACTGATTAGCCACATCGTACTGTGGTTTGATAAAGGAGAGTAAGAATAATTTGGGAAATTGGAAAATACAGTTTTAAAATCACCTAGAACAATGATTCTCAAAGTTACGACCCTGGATCAGTAGCATCAGCATTACCTGGCAACTTGTTAGAAATGCATATTCCTGGGCTCCACCTCCACCTTGGACCTACCAAATCTGAAGCCCTGGGGGTAGGGTCCAGGAATCTATGGTTTAACAAGCCCTCCAGGTGACGCTGATCTACAGGAAAGCTTGAGGAACTGAACTACAGCAGTAGACACTTAAGGGTAAAAGAGAGTTTGAGGTCAACTCCAAACTCTGGTCTGGTGCAGCCAATCTGCCCATTAGAATCATGGAAGGATTTTTCTAAGGCAACTAGGTTGCAAAACTCGCTCCTCGCTGCAGAACAACTAAATCAGAACCTCCGAGGCTCGGACCCAGCATCCAGTTATTTCCAGTGCTCCCAGGTGTTTCCAATGTGCAGACAGGTCTGAGAACCACTGATCTGGTCTGACCCATATTAATGAGAAAACTCGGGACTAGAAGAGGAGCTGCTCAAGGAGCTACAGCAAGTTCAGGTAAGACCTGTGTCTCCTGAATCAATGTTACAAGCTCTCTTCTCCATCATGC
>CAUYSK010011821.1:0-15106 GCA_963575035.1 Avahi laniger | reverse complement strand
AATTTCTTTCTATTTTTTGGTAGAGATGGGGTCTCGCTCTTGCTCAGGCTGGTCTCGAACTCCTGAGCTCAGAACGATCCGCCCACCTCGGCCTCCCAGAGTGCTAGGATTACAGGCGTGAGCCACCGCGCCCGGCCAGTATGTGTTCTTTTGCACTCAAAGGTGTATCTGTGAGACTCACTCATGCAGTTGTGTGTAGCTTTAGTTCATTATTTTTTACTGCAGTGACTATTCCATTATATGAATATACCACAACGTATTTATCCATTCTAATGGTGAGGGACATGTTCGGGGCTATCATAAATAAAGCTGTGGTGTATATCCATCCTTGTTAATGTATATTTTGTAGGTCTGTATACCGACTTCTCTTGGATATGCACCCAGCAGTAGCATTGCTAGGCTATAGGATATACGTTGCCCTAGTAAGTACGTCTAAACAGTTTCCTAAAGTGATTGCAGCAATTTTCATTCCCACCAGTAATGGATTAGAGAGTTCCGATTGCTCCACATCCTCCCCATTTGTTGGTATTGTTGCTTTAAAAAAATCTTAGCCATTTTGCCAAGCATGTAGTGACACCTTTGTGACTGTGATTTGAATGTCTGCTTCTTCCATGACAAATGATGTTGAGTAGCCACGTGCGTACTGGCCACTTGAACATCCTTTCTTGTGAAGCAACTTTCCAAACCTTTTGCTCATTTTATTGTTATTTTTCTTATTGATTGTAGGAGTTCTTTATATTTTTCTCTATATAAGTCTTTTGACAGGTATATTAATCACAAATATTTTCTCTCAGGTTGTAGCTTGAAGCACTAACAACTTAAAGGTGGTCCCCAAACTGGTACTCTCTTACTGGTATAAACCCCCTTACCGGTACACATATGTTTAAATTTGTGGTACAATATACATATCACAAAGCTCACCATGTAGACCATTACTACGTGCACGGTTCAGCGGCATTAAGGCCTGTCCCGCTGTTGTGCGACCATCACCATCATCCATCTCCAGAACTTTCTCATCTTGCAAAACTGAAACTCTGTACCTATCAAACCGTAACTCCCGTTCTCCTCCCTGTAGCCCCGGCAACCACCATTCTACTTTCTGTCTCTACGAATTTGACCACTCTAAGTACTTCATACGAGTGGAATCGGACGGTATTTGTCCTTTTGTGACCGGCTTATTTCTCTTTGAATAATGCCTTCAGGATTCATCCATGTTGGAGCATGTGTTAGAATTTCCTTCCTTTTCAAGGCTGATTAATGTTATATGTATATATCACAGTTTGTTTATCCATTCGTCCATTGATTGACACTTGGGTTGCTTCTTACTGGTGTGTGTGTGTATGTGTGTGTGTGTGTGTGTATATATATATATATATAATTTTTTTTTTTTTTAATGAGACAGAGTCTCACTCTTTCACTCAGGCTGGAGTGCTGTAGTGCGATCATAGCTCACTGAAGCCTCGAACTCCTGGGTTCAAGTGATCCTCCCATCTCAGCCTCCGGAGTAGCTGGGACTGTAGATACGCATCAACAAGCCTGGCTTGGTATATTTTAATGTACAGAATTCCTTAATGTTAGTAAAGTCCAAGTTATAAAGTTTTCTTTTATTATCAGTACCTTTAATGTTGTACATAATATTTTCATATTCTAAGGTTATGAACAGAGCCTCCTATCATTTTTTTCTACAAGATTTATTGTTTTACTCTTAACACTTAAATCTGTAATTTATCAGGAATTGATTTTTATGCATGATGTGAGGGAGGGATCAAGAATCACCGTTTTCCCATGTGGATATCCAACCGATCATCACCATTTGTGACAAGACCATCCTTCTCCACTGCACTGCCGTTACTGTAAATGAGGTGATGGTATCTACACAAGGTTAGACAAACAGACCAACAGAACATGCACAGTTTGTTCCCGGAGTCTCCATTTTGTTCCACTGATCTATTTACAATACCACACTTTTAATTACTGTGGATTTGTAATAAATCTTGACAGCTGGTAGCGTAAGTATTCCAACTTGTTCGGATCCAAGATTATCTTTGTTATTCTAGATCCTTTTCATTTCCATATAAATTTTAGAATCAGCTTGTCAATTTCAATAAAAATACCTGCTAGAATTTTATTGAATCTACAGATCAATCTGGAAAGAATTAAACTCTTAACAGTATTGAATTTTTCAATTCATAGTATCTCTCCATTTATTTAGATCTTTCATTTATTTCAGCGATGCTTTGTAGTCTCGTTGTCTTGAAAATTTTTTGCTGGATATATTCTTAGGTATTTGATGTGTTCCAGTGTCATCATAAATTATTTATTTCATTATGGTTTGTTTCTTAGTGTGAAGAAATACAGTTGATCTCTGTGTATTGACCTTGTATCCAGGAACCCTACTAAATTCATTATAAATTCTAATAGCTTACCTGTAGATTCTTTTGAAAAGAATGCATATATACAATTACATTTGACCCTTCAACAACATGGAGTTTGAGCTGCGTGGCTCCACTTCTACACAGATTTTCTTCTGCCTCTGTCGCCACTGAGACAGCAAGCCCAAAGCCCTCTTTTCTTCCTCATACTCAGCTTCCTCAGCATGAAGATGATGAGAATGAAGACCTTTATGATGATCCAGTTCCACTGAATGAATAATAAATACATTTTACTTTTTCTTATGATTTTCTTAATAACTTTGTCTCCAGCTTACTTTATGGTAAGAATATAGTACATAATACATATAATATGCAAAATATGTCTTAATCAACTGTTCATGTTATCAGTAAGGATTTTGGTAAACAGCAGGCAGTTAGGATTTTGGGGATTCAAAATTATATGTGGGCTGGGTGCGGTGGCTCACACCTGTAATCCTAGCACTCTGGGAGGCCGAGGCAGGACGATCACTTGAGGCCAGGAGTTTGAGACCAGCCTGAGCAAGAGCCAGACCTTGTCTCTACTAAAAATAGAAAAATTAGCCGGGCATGGTGGTGCATGCCTGTAGTCCCAGCTACTTGGGAAGCTGAGGCAGGAGGATCGCTTGAGCCCAGGAGTGTTGAGGTTGCTGTGAGCTATGATGACAGCACTGCACTCCACCCAGAGCGACAGAGCAAGATCTTGTCTCGAAAAAAAAAAAAGTTACATGCGGGTTTTTTACCATTTGGGGAACCAGTGCCCCTAACACCTGTGTTGTTCAAGGGTCAACTGTATATCATCTGCAAATAATCAAAGTTATTTGCTACGATTGGAGGAGAAACCAGAAACTCACTCATGGGCTATGAAATGTGAGTTGAAATTACATAGCTCATTTTCCAACAGAGCCTCAGAAGTAATCACACGACCCCATCCAACTGCAAGGACGCTGAGACGCGCAGAGAGCAGATGGGGTATTTGTCCAACATTTCTGTTACTTGAGTGATGTCTCCAGTGTACCGAGAGAGAATGACTGAAAGCTCAGGATCTGACATCCTGTGACAACGTCTTCTGCAAGTGAGGCCCGAGAGAGATACTCTAACACGAAAACTGGCTTTGCCCACAGCCCGTGTAGGTCATCACCACCAAGCGCCTGTCCTCGGTGTCACCGGGCTTCACCCATGGAACTTGCCCTAAACCACACAGGGCCGTAATGCACCCCTCCCACCTCAGGGAACCAGGAAGCCACATGGGGAATGACACACAGGAGACCTGAGAATTCTGTTCCCTCATCTCCCAGAGACAGAAAGGAGGATGGACGAGATGGGGGCAAGCAGGCTGGCAGGGGGTGTTTTTGTTTGTTGAGATACTTTTGTATCTTGCTTTCCTCTCTTGGGCAGAAAGAAAAAAAGTTCTCTGATATTCCAAGGAGAGAGAGAGAAAAAGAGAGAGAGAAAGAGAGAAGAGGAGAGAAGAGAAGGAGAGAAACTAAGATTGACTCCAGTGAACACTTTGGCCACCCAGCACTTGAACCACAAACTCACTTTCTCAGACTCTTACAAGTCAGAGTGAAGATGGGTGATCTGCTCTGGGCTGGACCTGGGAGCTGGCTTGGAGCTGGGAGCAGTAACTGACGTGTCTTGATCGCCTTTTGAAAAGAGAGTATTTTTGTGTGTATGTGAGATAAGAGCAGTTTATGAGCATTATTTTCTGTTACACTGATTTGTTCATTCAACTTTATGTGTGTGTGTGTGTGTGTGTAGTGCTGGGTAGTCAAAGGGTTTGTCTGTAGGGGACATTTGTTATTCTCTTAACCCATTAAACACTTTTGCTCCATTTGGGGGGCTCCCTGCCCTGCAGTTCTTGGTGGGGTGGAGAGCTTGCCCCGACCGTAGCAGTCGGATGCTCCCCCCAGCCTCTCGCGATGCAGAGACTGCCAAACAGATGCACCCGCGCTGGACTTGAAACCACGAGCTCTGTCCAGGATCTATTTCGGGGATAATGGCAGCAGCTACATCCTGTTTCCAGAGCCAACAGCAGAAGAGGCTCTGGTAGTGTTTCCAGCACTGGTGACACTGGTGACATTGGTGCTGCAGTTAGAGGCGTCTGTGCCCAGAGGTGCTTCCCACTAAACCGATTTCCAGTGTGATTTTGGGTGTCGCTCCTGGGTGTGTTGTTTTGGATACAGATTTATATGGACCTGCTCTTCTTCTCTCCTAGAGAGTCTCTGAGATACCCAAAGTTCTTTAACACACTGCTTTTCTGAGTGAGCCAGTTTCGGTTCATTTCTGCTGTTCGCAGCTAGGAATGCTGACTGGTTCAGGAGTGTACTGGCTCCTGTAATTGAAAAGCCCAGTGGTGTCTCTGCTTCAGGCAGGGCTGGTTCTAGGTGCTGTTTCTTGCTGTCCTTCTCAGGTCAGCTTTTCTCCAGGTAAATGTCCTTCCTAGGAGACCTTCGCACACAGTGGAAGAGACGGACACCAGACATCGGCGTTGTTCCTAAAGCCAGCAACCCCAGAAAAAGGGGACGCATCTCCCCTATTTCTCCGGCCAGAGTCCTGGGGATGTTCGGATTGGTCTGATTTGGGTCCTGTGCCTCTGCCCGAAGTAACCAATATGGCAGAGCTTCCCAAATTAGCATCTGAGAGCCTTAGTGTCACGGTGATTTTTCCACAGCATCCCTATGTCAGTGAAATACCTACTAGTTCAATTACCAAGTGGTTAGGTCCAAGCGATTTGTGAGCCACCGCGGTATGGTCCCCGGGACAGGCCAGCTGAGTCAGGCACCCACCCTGCGGCGGAGGAGGTAGGGCGTATGGCTGACGGTCTCGCCAAGTGCTGGAACCACTGTTTGTTGGGGAAAGCATAAAAGATACCCCATTCCCCTGTTCCCCGACGTCACAGTCTTGGCGGGCCTGTCTGACAGGTGCGAACAGAGTATGCGTGGTGCTGGGGTGGGGGTTGAGTCAGCCGGAGAGCCGGCCTGGGGGGCGGGACTCTGTGGGGTACATCCTGCTTGTTTATGTGACACTTGGACCCCCAACCTAACTCCAGCTACCTCACCTGTAAAAACAAGCCATGCCACCAAAAATAGAGGCTCAGCTGTGACAGTAATGATCCGGGAGGGCTCTTCCGTGGGGAGGAGGCCTTGGACGTGAGACAAGGGGACGACTGAGTTGCACCTCTCCTTCCTTCTTTTGTCCCAAATCCCAATAAACAGTTCTCTTTCTTTTGCAGCTCCTGCGCTATGAGGGTGAACCCAGCAGGCCCGGAGTTAAGCGGAGCTGTTGTGCTAACGTTCCCGCCTGGCACTGACCTTGGGCAAGGCAGGAAGCCTGATGAACAGTGCTGCTTTGTAAGCGTGGGCCCAAGGCGAAGTTTGGGTGGTTTGTGCCGACTTGTCAGCATTGTTTATTGCTAATAGTGAGACTGAGTCGCTCTCGATCAGCCCCCGGGGGCTCTGCCGTGGAGGCTGGTCGTGTAGCAGGAATGTGCCTGCGTCACCAGCGTCACCAGCGAAACATAAATATCCCCAGCCAGGCTATCTTGGGCTCCTTGGTTCTGAGCTGACGTGCACACCTGTCAGGGGTCCCGTACCTGGAAGAGGAAGTGCCTTCTGCCACGGCATCCACAAGAGAGGACAGGAAGGGCCCAAACCCGTCCCCGCCAGCCCCCTGACCACGAACCATCCTCAGGCTGTGATGCGCATTTCACTCTCACACTGTCGCTGTGCGTACCCCCTGCCTGTGATAAACCGTAGGTCTGTCGGCATCGTCATTTCGGGCCCTGTAAATCTTCGCTAGTAATCAAGTCCTGATTAGCGGCCATTGTTCGTGAAGTTCCTGCTGTAAAACTGGCTCGATTCTGTCTGATGGGACGAGAGAGGACGTAGATGTGTTAGTGTTTAATTTCGCAAGCAAATCCAGGTGTCGCTCTGCTCACAGAGGATTCATATTTAAACTTTTGATGGACACGGCCAAGTTCACACTTCTACCAGCAGCGTGCGGAAAGGCCTGTGCACCACACCGCCGTCCAAAATCGAGGCGCCGAGTCAGTTTTATTTTTGCCAGTCTCAGAGAAGAAAGTTTGATGTCATTGCCTGAACTTGTGCTTGGCAAAATCAAGGATGCCAGGGAGGGATGCAGCTTACCTGTCTCCCTTGGTGACTAGTTCAGGAGGTTGTCTGAAGCATGTGGTCTCTGCAGCCCCTGCGGAGTAAAGAATCCATTATTTCAGAGGAGACGAGAGCAAGCCAGAACTTGTGGCTAAAATATTATAAAAATAGTTTAGTCCGGGGTCGGGGGTACATCAGCATTCAACATTCATCCTTTTAACTTCAAGGGAATTCTTCCAAATTACAGGTATAGATGTCCCCATTCTACTTCTTGCTCGAGTTTCAGTGCAGTGAGGCTGGCCATGGCCTGCCACACCTGTTCAGATCCTTGCTCCATTTTCTTTCTGATTGCGTATACTTTTCTTGTTGTTTTACAGAAGCTCTTTATATATTGTGCATATTAACCCACGGTCTGTTACATGTGCTGCAAATATATTCAGTCATTTGCATTTAATTTTGCTTATAGTGTTTTCCTCTATTCAGAGCTTTAAATTTTGACATAGTCAAACATTTTCTCTCAGGGACCTGGATTTCATATCTTGCTAAGAAAAGCCTTTATTAATCCAACATTATAAAAATATTCTCCTATATTTTCTTCTGGTATTTTACACTTTTATGTTTTACGTTGTCGAATAAAAAGCAATGCTACACTTTCTCTATATTTATAAAGATATATGTTATTAATATGTGTTCCAGAAATTGTATGAAATTCTTAGAAATCTGGTATGTCCTGGTAACGGTTATCAGTTATAATTCTAGTCGTTATCTTAAAGTGTTGCATACCACAGAAATAACAGCGTTTCCTTATGAAAGTTCAAACGAACTCTCATCAGGTCTTTACCCACGGCCACGTAAAGTTTTCTGTCATACACAGGCTGATATTGTGTTGAGGCTGTCCTGAAGGCTTTCACAAATACGATCCAAAATTGCAAGAGATTCATAAAAAAGATTCAAGCATGTATACGTTTCTGATAATTTTAAGATCACACACCATTGAGCTGTTGTTCTTAGCCTTGCAGCCCTGCAAACCGAGGCTGCGTGACTACTACGTCCGCTACTGTAAGGCAGGAACGGTAGCCCCAAATCTCAAAGAGCCAACAGATCAGCTCCAGGGACGCCACCAGACTTGGGAAGCAGAGTCAGTTGATCTATTTAGCTGGTTAGATCTTGGCTCTCAGGGACCTTGGTTTCATGGAGATTCCTTCCATGAAACCCCAGGGAAGAGGCAAGTCTCTGGACAAAGGCCTAAAATGGCCTTAATAAAGCAACTGCAATCAAAATAATACCGATGCTATCTGACAATCACATTGTCTTTTCACGCCTTACCCAGTGGATCCTCCCAGCGATTGCTGATGTGTCCCCGCCGTTCAGGGTGAGCAGGCCGGGGGACAGAGGTTCACCCAATTCCCTGAGGCCGTACCGGGAAACAGGAAAGCTCAAATCGGAACCAGGCAACCCGGCCTCGGGGTCTGTGCTCCTGTCGCTGTACCGTCGGCGAAGTCAGGGCTGGGCGCAAAGAGATTCTAGGAAGGGAAGAAAAGGAAACAGGGAATCAGCCAGGTGGTCTCGCTGGTGGCACCTCCCCCTTCCCTACGCTGCACCTTTCTGTCCTTCTCCCCACGGCTCCTTTTCCCTCTACTTACTTTGCCCCAAGCACAAAAATAATAAAGCTCGCTCTCCCAACCGGGGAGAGCAAGAAGGAAAGCCTGGACCGGAGATGGCTGGATGACACCTGGGGCTTAGTCCCAGGACCAAGTCTCAGGGACAGAACAGGCCAATGACTGCACATCCGTAACAAACGGGCTGCGAGGAAGCACCCATGGGCCGTGTTTGGACCGAGCATCGCTGGCCTGGGCTGGGGCTCGGTGAAGAAGCCACACTAGGCAGGTGCCGCCCTCAGGGTTGTGCATCTCCTGGGGCCTCTCCCGGGCCTCCCCTTCACCCCTGGACTCCTTCCGGCTGTTCTGCCTGGGGACTGACGATGCGGGTGCGTTTGTCATCCAGACGAGATCTTGGGGCTCTGCAGGGCTTTGACGGAAGAGTCAAGGCCTGCAAACGGCCTCTGGCCCCTGGCGCGAATGGGCTGGGGTCTCCCTAGTGTGCAAAAGGCAGGTCTTCACCACGTGCTGACTCCTCCCAGCCTGGGAAAGGTGTGTCTGTCATTGTGTTTTTAATTTGCATTTGCCTAATTCCAAATGATACCCATGCACCGTACAATGACATTTCGGTCAACAGTGGACCCCATACGCAATCGTGGCCCCATAAGATTATAATACTGCATTTTTACTGTGCCTTTTCTAGATTTAGACATGTTCAGATAAGCAAACACCAGCCGCCGTGTGACAGCTGCCTGCAGTGTTTAGTGCGGTCATGCGCCGGGCAGGTTTTACGCCATACTGCCCAGCTGTGCGGCAGGCTGCACCATCCAGGTGTGTGTAAGCACACTCTGCGATGTTTGCACTGTGATGAAATCGCTCAACGACGCATTTCTCAGGACACATCCCTGCCGTTAAGTGACGTATGACTGCGCTAATGAAACGGAGCATCTTTTCAAATACATGCCCGGCCATTGGATGTCCTTCTGTGTGCAGTATCCGTTGACATTTCTCGTCCATTTTCACATGGGGCTATTTGTCTTTGTCTTATTCATTGCAGGAGTTCTTTATAGTTTCTGTATACGGGCCTTCCGTTGACAAGGGGACCATCTGGTAACGATGGAGTCACCTGCACATTAAAATCCAAGACATGCTGGTTTGTCAGGAAGACCCAGGCTCACCTTTGTGCTTTGCACGGGAACTAAGAAGGCGGGTGGGGCGGAGCTGGTCACGGTTCTGTTCCAAGGTAAATATACTCTTTCTTCTGAATCATCCATTACAAGAGCTTTTTGGCGAGAAGCCCAAAATACTGAAGCGACCCCCGCGAGTGGCCGTCTATATATGGAGCAGGCCGCGGTCAGCGGCAGCTGGAACCCCTGGAAACCGTGCTCAAAGCCACCTCGGCGCATCTGCCCGGAAGCCAATGCCAGAGAGTCACGTTTTGGGGACCCAGGATAGAAGCAAAACGCGGACCAGGCTGTGCCCACGCTGCGGGAGCACAGGGGGAAGTGAAGTAAGTACTGCTGTGGAATGAACCCTCATTTCCCGCAACACGCGAGCAACACAGACACACTCACCCGAGAAGGCTGTTTTGAGCAATAAGCGAGAAAATGGATGCAAAGCCTTTTTAAAAAATTAAACAATATGGCAGTCAAAAATTAGTTTGTATGGCGGTTATCGTGGGTGGTGAAGCCCAAAGGGACTTGTGTTCTCTTTCTTTTGCTCATTGGAAGCACCTACATTTCCTATAATGAACGTAGAAAAGTATGTGTATATAGGTTTTGAATAAAAAGCTAAAAGGGCATAACCATTATCAGTTTCTAGATAAATCTTAAAAAGTCAATCTATTATTATGAATCAAAATGTCTTTTTTCCTATGCTCCCAAGAACTAACGGCATGCCAAAAAATCATACTCAGATATAAAAAAACCACCGGATTTTCACACACATACATAACCACGGTTCTCGTGAGGATTTCTGTCCTCATGGTTTTTGTGGGTGTCGCTCCATAGCACTTGCGCCGCATGTGATGGGAGGTCTGAGGTCAAATCACTTGGTCGCCCAAAGCATCGCTTTGTCGTATTCGAAGTCTGATAACGTCCCTAGACTTGTCCTGGTCACCAAGCCTGGGGACGCAGGATGCGGGTGCATTTTTCATTGCTACGGTCGCCACTCTGTGACCATTGCCCTGGGACATGGTGTGCTCTGTCACGTCCAGAAAGAGTTCTTGAAGTTTATCTTTAAATATTTGTTCTGTTCACATTTTTCAGTTTTCTCCTTTGAGGATTCCAATTAGCATATGTTGGAATTAGCAAAATTCCAATGTATTCCTTATGTTTTTGCTGACCATGTTCAGCATTTATTTTCACTTCATTTTGCTGACTTATCTCTGTCTTCTGCAGCTCTCACTTAAAAACAATAGTGTCTGTTTTCTCTTGTGTAGAGTCCAATGAGCATTTATTTTTGCGATGACTTTTCCCTTCTCTGCTTTCCTAAGTTCCACCAGCTTCCACGTACCCCCCGCCCCGCTGCCTGGCCCCGTCTTCTCTGAGCCCGCGTCTCTGTTTCGTGCACTTGCGCGGTAGAGGCAACTGCTCCACTTGCCTTTTAAAGACCAATCCTAATTTTCATCAGCTTTTTGACAACACTTTTCCGGTGAGTGTTCTTTATCTGCCATTTGTTTTTGGTGTTGTTACTGTGTTCTTTTTTGTTTTATAACATACAGGCTACACTTTTGAATTGTGGTAAAAAATATATAACCTGAAATTTGCCATTTTAACCATTTTTAAGTGTACAGTTTCGTGGCATTAAGCACATTCACACTGTTGTGTAACCGTCACCACCATCCATCCCAGAACTTTTTTCGTCTTCTTAAACTAAAACTCTTATACCCACGAAATAATAATCCCCCTTCCCCCCACACCTCAGCCCCTGGGAACCACTCCCCGACTTTCCGTCTCTGTGAATCTGGCTACTCTAAATACTGCATATGAGTGAAATGATACAGTCTTTGTCCTTCTGTGACAGGCTCGTTTCACTGAGCATGACGTCTTCGAGGTTCAGTGTTGGGGCACGTGTCGGAACCTCCTTCCTTCTCAGGGATGAACAACATCGCATTCTGGGTGTGTCCCATTTTGTGTATTCCTCCCTCTGCCGATGGACATCTGAGCTGTCTCCGCATTCTAGCTGTTATGAATAGTGCTGCTTCGTAATCCTCGGTATGCAAATATCTCTGAGACCTGCTTTCAGTTCTTTTGCATATATACACGCAGAAGTGGAATTCCTGGATCATATGGTGATTTTATTTTTAAGTTTTTGAGGATTGTTTTCCATTCCCACCAGCAATGCACAAGCGTTCCAACATCTCCACAGTCTCACCAATCTTGACTGTTTTCTGCTTTTTCATTTTCGTTTTTTGATAACAGGTACCCTCATGGGTGTGAGGTGGTGTCTCGCTGAGGTTTCGATCTGCATTTTCCTAGTGACTGGTGTTGCTGAGCATCTTGTCATGCGCTTATTGGCCATTGGTATATCTTCTTTCGAGAAATCTCTATTCATGTCCTTTGTCCATTTTTTAATTGAGTTGGTGGTTTTCACTGTCGAGTTAATATTTTTTTGTGTAGGCCTTGTGTGAGTTGCTTCTTTCATGGACCAGCTATTTTTAGGCGATTAAATAGGAAAAACGCCAGAGTGTGTTCTAGGCAAGCAAAACCGTTCTTTATGACCTGGGCTCCTACCTGAATTTTCAGTCCGTATTTTCCCCCGGCAATGGAATCAGTGGTTTTCAGATCGTTCACGATGCAGAGTCTTGTCTTCTCTCTGCCTTGTCTCCCTGTTTCGTCCTCTCCTCAGTGCTTTGGGGACGGGCACGTTCACTGCCAACTGCACACCTGCGACTGACTATTTTAAACGTGGTGTTTTATTTTTGCACATTGGGGTTGCCCCTCATCTTGAAAAGAGGCATTTTCCCCCAAATCTACAGTCATCAGCATCCTCTCCCGTCTTCCTCCCAAAGCCCTGCTCCTTCCTGTTGCTTTGGACATCCTTTTCATCTATTTCAGCTATTAATATTTCCCTTAGCTTCTGATGGATGGTGTTTATGTCATTTTCCTTGTTGCTTTTGGGTAATTTCTGAGACAAGAGAAATTGATAACTTTCATGTTCAAACCGGAAGTCCTTGCACAAGTTTCTGGGACTCATTGTATTAGAAAGGAGGTGGGAGAGAGGCTGGACATCAGAGGAGACATGTCTGGGTCCCTCCCTCTCTGGCAGCTTCCTCCAGGCTGTTCCTAACTCTGCATAGCTCTGGCGTTTCCCTCTGCTCCCCTCTAAGCTCTCTGTCTCTCGTGCGTGTCATCTGTTTAAGAATTCCCAGCTCTGGGTCGCCAGGCCCCAGCTCTACGTGACGCGCCAGGCACTCACTGCTTCTCCGAATGACTGTGGGGTCTGTTTCCTTCTTTCTGAGGGTGAAGCTGCATCTCTTCCCGCCCAGGACTCATTGTCACCTGCAGAGAGAGAAGCGCCAAAGGGTCCTCGGAGACACCATGACTGCAGCACCGACTGAAATTCACCCAGGTAACCCTCCCGGATCTCAGCAAATTCCTTTGACTCCAGCACAAGGTCTCCACCTACAATGGGGGGGCGGGCGTGACTTGGGGCCCCGACCGTGGACAGTCACAGTTCCTCCAGTGAGGGTGAGCATCTAAAGTCCCACCCCGCCGTATTTCCCCAGAGAGTCTGTGCACACTCCTCCCGCAGTGAGTGGCCTCTCATCCTGGGCCCCTATAGTGACTATTTTATGGACCCCACATGAGGACACATACTGGAATCCAAGTACGGTGTCTGTGTTACCGCCTCTGGCCCCTGCAACTCTCGGCTGGTCTGGCGTTGTGGTCACTCTGGGTGTCGTTATCTGGCTATGCGGTCAGGAATCCCACAGGTGCCTAAATTTGTCCTTGGTCATCATGTGCCCCTGCAGGAGACATCAGCATAAGAGACAGTGGCAAACAATGGCAACAGGAAAGGACACCGCATCTTACCACCCGGGTGTGGGCTTGAGGCCCCAGAGCAGGGCTCTCTGGCAAAATGGACTTAATTCTGTGGTTCAGGTCCGAGAGAGCCTCTAAAGCCAAACCCCGACCTCAGGGCCACTCTGCCCTCCAGCTGATGAGCTGAGAGCGCCCGACCTCGGGCCAGCGCACCCCTCTTCTGCGTGCAGAGAGGCCGCAGAGGAGAGGAGGGGATTCCACACATGTGTGTGACCCCAGCCTCCATCAAACGGGGCCCTGCTGGTGCCTGGGAATGGACACCAACCAGAGGAGCACGACGCCCTCTGGGGGAGACGTGCGGCACAGCAAGGGAAGAAGGGTGGCTCCGTCTTCACCGCCGGGTGATATTCGGAGCTTTCCCAGCAGGAGGTGCATTGTTTAACTATCAGAAATGTGATGGCATACAGAAATACAATGATTCCTGGAACAGCTATATGGGTGATAAAACATAAGTCAGGGTTCTGTTTTGCCTCTAAGCCCACGTATAAATCACACAAGTCCCATAGAGGGTGAACTAAACTGGAAGGAAACCACGAGCCCGTTTCAAGGAGACCCAGGCCCTGTCCGGGGGGGGTCCCCACTCCCACCTCCGAACTCTCCTCTGCTCCTGCCAAGCCCAGCCCTGCTCACTCCCTTCTCTCCTGCTCCCCAAATAAAGTCAAGCAGAGTCCCCTCCCCAAGATCTAGTCTAAGCCAGGACAGGGGAGAGAGTTGATCAGGATTTTCAACATAAAAAACTCAGTACCATGAACTACGAGACCTTATTCCAATGTGTCACTAGCATCTGTCATTTACCAGGTCCAGAGTAGGCAGGAAAGCAAAGATAAGACACATCTCAGCCATGAAGGCAAATTCTAGGCAGACACTTACAAACCACTCACTGTATTGGCTGAAACCTCTTCACCGTACCTGTCTCTGTAGGATACAGAAAGAGAGCAAAGAAATAAAAAGCAGAATTTCTAAAATAATGTGATAAAGTTGAACAATTATGACAATAATAGTAATTAATATGAGTATAAACAGCACTAATAGGAGTATCAAACTGGGTAAAAATCAGATTTGAATAATTTTCTACAAAATCGGATTTGAAATAAATATGACACAAAAGGCTAAAGTAAGTTAGAAAAACTTATTACATGGAAATAACAAAAAGAGGACAATAATAATATTTAGCAATATTAATTTATCAGACATCTGCTTGTCTTGCCATGGGCTTGGCAGCATTTTCAGCACTAAATGCACTGCTATACAAGCCGGAAACTTTATAATGAAAAAGAATGAATAATAAAGACATCTCCCCATTAAATTGCTTTTATTTTATTGGTTTTTATTATAAAAGTAACACATGAGGCCGGGCGCGGTGGCTCACGCCTGTAATCCTAGCTCTCTGGGAGGCCGAGGCGGGCGGATCGTTCTGAGCTCAGGAGTTTGAGACCAGCCTGAGCAAGAGCGAGACCCCGCCTCTCCAAAAAATAGAAAGAAATTAATTGGACAGCTAAAAATATATACAGAAAAAGATTAGCCGGGCATGGTGGCGCATGCCTGTAGTCCCAGCTACTCGGGAGGCTGAGACAGTAGGATCGCTTGAGACCAGGAGTTTGAGATTGCTGTGAGCTAGGCTGATGCCACGGCACTCACCCCAGGCAAGCGAGTGAGACTCTGTCTCAAAAAAAAAAAAAAAAAAAAAAGTAACACATGGTTATTGTAACAAATCAATAGATCATCCATCAAAAGACAGATGAGTGAAAATCGCAAGTGCAAATTTTCTGTGCCCCAAGCCTCCAAGCTTCCCTCCCCCAAGGTAGGCCTGCTCACCATTTGGTGTTTCTCCTTCTGGAATTTTCCCCTAGTCCTAAGTCACATATATAATAGTTTTTAGAAATTGAGGCTGGAAATGGTGGCTCATGCCTGTAATCCTAGCACTTTGGGAGGCTGAGGTGGGA